>LOJH01031755.1:4790-16735 GCA_001685095.1 Ellobius talpinus
CCCCGTCACCAATAGTGTTAGTTCTGTTGAAGAACAAGAACAGGCTGCTGGTTGTGACTCAGACATGGAGCTCAGTCTCTTGGTCACTGGTACTTGGCCTGCCTAGAGTCTCCTGGTGTGGAGTTGCTAGGGAAAATCCTTGCTAGGAGACCAGAGGTCCCACAGGAAGAAGCCTGTGGACCCAAGGGTCAGTCAGGAGCAGTGGAGAAACCGCCACAGACCCTGGTCCCTGGAAGCTGCTGCCTGTCCCCAGCAACTGCCTAGACATCCCGAGCCTCAGCCCTTCCTCTTGTTCTTCCACAGAGCCCCCATCCCTGCAAGGACTCCACTGGATGCAGCCGAATTAAGGCTTCTGCGCCCACATGATTATAGATGGTGCTGATAAAACTGTCTGCCAAAGTGAGAGGTTAGAACTTTGCTCTTTAGACAGTCAATAAGTACAAACTAATTACTCTTCCGCAGGTTGGACGTGACGTGACCCCTGCAACCTTCCCTCCAACCCCAGAGGAGGTTTCTTTTCTTCTTCCCATGGCATGAATGAGAAACCGAGGCACGGAGAGGTTGATCAGCCTTTCCATGGGCACACAGCAGACGTGGAAGGCTCCTCTGACTGAGCTGTGACTTCAAGGGCCTGTGAAAAGCTAATGCCCTGAAACTCTGCCTGCCCAGGGAGCCCCCAGCCTTCCTGGGGAACCCCAGTTTTCTCTGCAGCTCCCTTTCCTTGGGAATGTGTGAGGCAGCCATGTGGGGGGGAGAGGTTGATAGGAATACGGGGGGGTGGCAGCATGGCTCTGGTGCTGGGTCCTATGTGGCTCGTTTGGTCCCAGGATAATTACAACAGTTGATGGGACTCTTCTCTGCCTCAGTGTCCCCAAATAGAGGGTATATCTTGGTCAGCGTTTGGCTAATCTAACTAATCTTGTGGTACAGCAAGACTAGAGGTAGGGACCCAGAACCCTCTCATCTCTAGGTAGCCTTTGGGACTGAAGAGCACAAAGCCGATTGGGAGACCGAGAGAAAACCTCAGTCTGAAGTCTCATCCCTCCCTTGATGGCCCTGGGTATGCAGGAAAGGCTAAGCTGGGAGATCCCTCATCCTTGACTCCTCAGCCCCGTGAGTCTGACCAAGGTCCCGGGCCTGGGGTGAACTTGACCTGACCACAGCACATGCATGTATAGGAGAGGAGGTGCTGGCCATCCCTGTCAGCTTGACCTCCAGACCTGTCCTGTGTGCTTGCTGGGGGTCCATGTGAGATTGGAGCTCCGTTGTGCCCATGTGTCTCCACACCAGTGCAGACACTGAGACAAGTCTGCTGGCGTGGGGTAGTTTTTACTGAGGACCAGACAACGGGTGGGAGCTGGGCTCCATATATCATCACGGGTCCTTCAGCACTGGGATGATCCTGAGCTCCCCTCCTCAAAAGCACCTCAGGGCTTTTTCTGTGTTTAATGGGTATCATTGCCATGGCCACTGCAGACTTTGGGTGATGGGGTCAGGCGGCTGGTGAGCGGTCCAGATTCAGGAGGGGCCATGGCCTCCCAAATCCCTGAGATGCCTCTGAACGGCTGATGTGGGAGTCTTTCTTTCCCAGGGTGTCCACAATGTATCGCAGACTTGGGGTCTAGAACACAAGAGTCACCCTCCAGCTGTGTGTCCCTACCCTCTTGGGACCTGCATTGCTCCTTTGTTGACACCCCAATTTTGCGGGCTCCTGGGAGACAGTGGTTCTGCACAGGCTCAGGTTTGTGACGACCTGTGGAAGGCCAGGCTCGGCTCTGGGACACATGGCTATCTGGCGGTGGCACTGGGACCGCTTCCTCCACACAGTGCTCCACCCCTCCATCTTTCTGCCCCATCGTGACCAGCGTGACTTAAGTCCGTGTCATCCTTGCACCCCTAAAAGGTTTTGGCTCCTGGTAAGCACCCTCTGTATGTTTTTATAACAACCAGGAAGAGTGTGTATTCTATGTATTCTGAAGTCCTGTGAGGATTTTTTTTAAAAAAAAATCAGTTATAGAGGCTAGAGATGCAGCTCAGACCAGCAGGTGCGAAGCCCTGCTTCCGTCCTTCATACCCCAGAAGCTGGGTGTAGTGGCACAGGAGGATTAGGAATTGTTCAAGGCCAGCCTGGGCTATGCGAGACCTTATCTTGTTTTGTTTTTGTTTTTTGAGACAGGATTTCTCTGTATAACAGTCCTGACTGTCCTGGAACTAGTTTTGTAGACCAAGCTGACCTCGAACTCACTGAGATCCACCTGCCTCTACCCCTCCAAAGTCCTGGGATTAAAGGCCTGTGTGACCACCACCCAGCGAGACCTTATCTTAAAAAAAAAAGGTTTTGAAGCTTTGGTTAGGCTGAAAATAATTTGGATAGATTTGGGTCCCAGGAGGACTCACAGTGTTGCTGTCCTTGGCCCACAGTCCAGCCACTTGGGACCTTCTTACACTCCTTCCAGACTCTTTTCATGATTGCATATAATGCACACTCACTGCCCCTGCTCCTGCCTGGCTTGCCCCATGTCTCCTACTGGCCCGTGGTCCATGTCATCATTACATCCTCCATGTTTGCTCACTGGACCTGTCCCCGTGGCCATCTTTTTCCTTCCAGCATTTCATCCTTGGGTTGCTGCCTTTGCATAGCATGGGCCACTGTCCATACTTGCACCCAGTTTATAGATGGTTTCCCCAAGGCTCAGAGCTGGGTTCTTCTGTTGGCCTCGTTTCCTGGCAAGAATTTTTCTTTTGAGGAGGGGCATGCAGCAATATTTTCTGGGGTGACCCCAGCCTGGGGGAAGAGCTCTGTTTGGATATTTCAGGTGTCCCCTTCACTGTTGTGTCCCCAATCCAGCAGGCTACAGCTGCCCCACCTGGTGGCCTGTGGCTTCACAGCTGAAGTGGAGTGCTCCTGGCTGAACCCTCCAAGCACCCTCTGTGCACCAAACTCTGCGTGGCTGATGGGGAATCCCCTGCCATCTCCTCCAGAAGCCACAGTGGCGCAGCCTGCTCTGGTCCCCTCAGCAGTGGGTGGCTGTAAAAATAGTGCTAGGTTTCAGTTGGAGCCACAGGGCTGGCGGGGGTCGGTGTCCTCTCCTGGAGGAATCACCCGCCACATGTTGCCAGGAGCCTTGGCTGGGAGAGGCAAGCGCAGCTCCAGGCCGGCGAGTGGCGGCCGCGCAGATGGAAACCCGATCAGCGCCGCGCACAGACTGTTTGATTTATTTTAAAATCAAGCAGATGGCTGTGGTGGGGTTTGTTTAAGTTCAGCTCAGAGCCGGGCCCGCGGCCAGAAGCCTCAGGCAGCTGCGCCAAAAATTTTTCAATGACTTTGGTCGTCAACCCACCTCTTCCCTCCCTGTATGAACTCCAGCCCTGCCACACACATGGAGGCCTTCTAGGGCCTTCTCCAGGCCTGGCCCCTTTGTTTCTGTCTTGCTGGGTCAGTCTTTCCCTCTTCCCAGCACCTCCAAGCTCCCTTCCCTCATCTCTCTACCCGTCCGGGTGTGAGTCTGGATGTCTGTCTCTATATCCCCCCACTGCTTCCTCCCTGCCCCTCCCTGTCTCAGGAACCTTCCAGAATCATCCTCCTGTTCCCCGCTTTCTCCAGCTTCCTCACACCCTGCCCCCACCCTCCTGCTCCCCCAGAAGCCCCTCCCCCATCCAGCAAGGCACATGGGAGAACAGCCAAGCCTTTGTGGCATTTGGGCCTTCCCCTCTCTGAGATGCCTGTGGCTGGGAAAACCAGGCCCCCAGCTATAAAATCCTGGAGCCAGCCTCTGGGTCAAGTGGCCCAGCCTGCCCAAAGGCAGGGAGGCCAGGGAAGTGGCCTTCTGGTCACAGGTCACCATCTGCAGCTGTCCCTCTTTGCTGGGGGCAGGGTGGCCTGTGTTGTGGGAGGAGCCTACTGTGCAGCTGGCTTACTGGGGAGGTCAGCTGCTCCAGACACACACCCACCCCTGAATATGCCTCCATTGCATATGTCCACACACAGAGACCTACTCCCTCTTACACGTATCTCCGCTGTATGTATGCTCTTATACACTAGCATGCATGCACATCACCTCTTATATGTAAAGGTATAGATTTACAGCTCACACCATACAGATATGCATCGCGCACACACACACACACACACACACACACAGAGAGAGAGAGAGAGATTGAACAGGGTGAGCCATTCCCTACCATCTCCCAGGATGAACATGGCAGCAGGTTCCTAAGCCTTCCTCTTGCCCAGCTTGGCTCTCCAACCCACGTAGCTCTCACCTACAGTCCAGGGAGGCCAACCTTGCTGTCCATCCTGTCAAGGCCCCTAAATAAAGTGAGGTTGTAATTAGCAGCTTCCCCTTTACCCCAGCTCCAAGGCAAGGTGGGATGCTGCATGGAATTCCCCCAGCATAGCTTCTACTTGGGCAAGGTGCTGGGGCCTCATCAGGCCCTCTGGGAGCTAGGTATCTCTCTGCCTCTGGGTGGAGAGGCTGGAACCAGGGTCTCTGACTCAGCTGCCTCCCCAGCCTCTATCTGACAGCATCATCCTGGACCAGCTGGATCAGCCTGGGGAGGGTGGGAGAGGCATAGACCACTCTGACTCAGAGCAGCTCAGCGTCTGCAGCTTCTTTCTTTTTGCAGCCTCTTTTCCCAAGCCAGAGGCTTGTCGCTCAGAAGTTTGGGGAAAGACCACATTTCTCATCCCTGCTCATGGGTCACATCATGGTGACAGGGGAGAACCCCTGGGACCATTGCCTCTGTGTTCTCCAACATCCAAGCAAGGGCAAACTCATGTTCTTGAGGCTATACCCTGCCCTTCCCCATGACCTCCAGGACACATCTGTGCAATAAGGTTGGTACCCTGAAGGATATTTGGGGGACTCTGAGCTGTATAAGGCCAGGAAGATTCATACCCCATCACCCAGGCCCTCCAAGCAATCCCCATGGTTTCTCTACCCATCACAGCCTCTGGAGATCCCACAAGGACCCTGCGTGGATGCTGATGTCTGAGTCCCACCCGACAGCCATGCTGGCATCTGCTGGAGCTCCGTCTGGAAACTGCAGGCAGTTTCTGTGCCTTTACGTGAGTGAGGCCTGAAAAGCAGGAAACATGGTCCAATTAAATGTGTGTCCCAGGAGGGTTCAGCTCCCTGGGTTGGGACTCGCCTGCTTGTTTGTTTCTCTTTTCACTGCTCCCCCCGCCACTTGCCTGGTAGCCCCTGGGGCCCTGCCTACCACAGATCCCCCCAGAGTCCCATGCATTCACCACCTGTGCCCTCTTCCCTACTGCTTGGTCCCTGAGCTCAGCAATACTCATCTAGAGCATGTGTGTGGAACTGCACTTTCATTTTTTGGGGGGTGCTTTTGCCAGTCTCTACTTGTTTTCTCCTGGTTATTGTGCCAAGAGCAGTTCTTGCTTCATTGTATGGGGGGCAGGAGCCAAATGGACTGTCAAAACTGTCATCTCAGAAGAGGCAGCCCATGCTGGTTAGCACTGCCACTGTGTGACCCCTGAACTCCAGACTTCGTTGGTGCCAAATGGAGCCATCACTACCTTTAACAACACTGACACACACACACACACAAACATTATACCTATGATGCTAGAGATTGTGTGCTAGGCAAACTTTGTACAACTCAGTTACATCCCAGCCCTTGGTTTTTGGAAAGGCCCTCACTGTGTTGCCCAGGCTAGACTGGAATATGCCCTCGCCTCCTGAGAGCTGGGATTATTAGCATGTGTTACCACACTCAACTTCAATTTTCCCTCTTACAGTTTGTTGTAGTCCAGGTTGTCCTTGAACCTCTGATCCGTCTGCCTTTACCTCCTGAATGCTGGCATGACAGGTACCACCACACCTAGTTTACACAATGCTGGGGGTGGAACTCAGGGTTCTACGTGTGTTGGGCAAGCCCGCTACCCACTGAGCTTCAGACTCGGCCCTTAAACCCTGATTTGGATTATGGTAAAAACCACCAGGACATGGAGCTTATCTGGTGATGTTTCACTACAATCCATGGCGTACAGGTTCCAGTGCTGGGTGACCACTGCCCCTGCTCTATCCCAGAACTTTCTTGCACCTCCAAAGGATGTCCTGTGCCCGTTGCCATCATGGTTCCCAGGATGTTTAGGGCAGAGGCATGTGGTATGTCTCTGAGGCCACGGAGAAGGAAGTACCATGGGGTTCCTGGGGGAGGGCCACGTTCCAGATGCTGGGAAAGACCGAGGCAGGACGCGGTAGGTGTGGAGGGGGCTGGGGAGGCAGAAGAGGAAGTGGGAAGCACATAGGAGGGTTCCTGGAGCCAGACTCATTTAAGCACCCGTGGTCTGCTTGGCAGCTAAGCGCTTTTTCTATTTGGGTTCTGCTTGAGGCTCTGTGTGTTGGCCATGTGTGCTCCCATTGGGAGTTCACAGCTTCTCTTGGTTAGTTTGTGCCCCGCTCCCTGGTTTCTTGGATGCTGAGCCTGGGGCAGAATCCAGAATCCTGCCTCCTTCATTCACACTTTGGAAAGTTGTTGAGCACCTACTTTTTGCTGGATTCTGTTCTGGGAGATGCCCCCCTAGAATGTTGCCTGATGGATTCATCCACTTATCAGACACTCTGGCCCTGTGGCTACCTTCAGAGGTTCTGTCCTTAGGAAGCACACATCTGTCTAGTGCTGTGTGATAGACACCCTTAGCACTTGGATAGCAGACACTGGTCCTCTCAGATTCCCTAGGGCAGAACTCTAGAGTCAGGGAGGCCTTGCTGAAGTTCTCTGAGGCTGTGACTCCTGTTTCAGGCAGGCTGGGCAGCAGCTAGCTGGTGGTCCCACAGGCTGGTGACAGGAAGATCCTTTCTTTTGGACAGAGTCTCCTGTCAAAGGTGCACCTCCCTCTTGCAGCTGTTTCCTGGGGCTGTTGAGCCACCTGCTTTATCTCCTGTGTGATCACCGTGTCACAACATGACACAGAAGCCATAGTGTCATGGTCTGGTCCCTTGCAGCCAGTACTCTGTCACTAGAGGGCAGAGTCCATGGGAAAGGACTCTCGGGGCTCACTCTCTGTGGTTTCCCCAGAGCCACTTTCCTCGTTGGCTTCGAGCACTGTAACTAATTTAACAAAGCTCAGAAAGTGATTGATTTTAAGAAAACGAAAAGGAAAGATGAGCAGGGCCATTGGCCCAGAGCTGGAGTAGGGCTGGTAGAGCCTGGCCGGAACCTCAGGGGCTGTGGCTAAGAGGCTAAAAATGTGGTGGGAGATGCTGGGTGGGAACCCTGGCTCTGTCCCTGTGTCTGGGTGACCTCTAGCAAGCATCTCACCCCTCTGGGCATCAACAGAGGTCACAGCTGATGTCTGGCTTTGAGACTTGTGTGGAGCTTATAGGGAACAGGACCTGGCATGTGATCAGCCCAGATTGTCCCCTGTCTATGCCACACCATATTACCTGCTGCCTTGCCTCCCCACCCCATTCCTGGGGAATCAGTGAGAGATTTTAGGGGTGGGGTTCTTTGACAGGGACTATTATGTGCCAAAAGCCTGAAGTCATCTGGAAAGGAATAAATAACCCAGGCAGCACTCAGTCCCACCCGAAGCTCATCTGCCCAGCCACCCAGCAAGCCATCTTTGCCTTTTATCTATCTATCTATACAACATCCCATCTACCTACCCATCTATCCATCCACCAGTCCACCTAGCTCCACTCACTCATCCATCAGTTCACATATCTATCTATCCATCTATCTGTCCACCTGTTTATCCTTCTGTCCGTCCGTTCAGGGGTATAGACTAGCAGGTGAGTGGGGAGACAGGACCCACTGGCTGAACTCCGGGAGATGAGGGGTCAGTGCTGACACAGTCAGTGTACAGAACTTCTGCTCTGGAATCATGCCAGAGATGGGAGCTGGCTTCTGCCTCAGTTTCCTCATGGGTGGGAGCACTGGCGTTGGGCCTTGTTAGAGCACAACATGGAAAGAATTAAGCTGCCTGTGGCCAGTCATGCAGGACCTGGGCCTATGCCACACCACAGGGCAACTGTGTTTGCCTCAACATTGGAGGCTGCCAGCTGGGATTGCTTCCACGTGCCCTAGGGGCTAGAGAGGCATCTCTTTCCCACCCAAGAGAAAGCCACCAGCCCGGGAGCCAGTGAGCAGGCAGGGCAGGGCTGTGAGTGCTCACCCGTGGCTGCCCAGGGGGGCGGTGTGGCTCTAGGGCTGCCTCATGAGCTCCTGCTGGCCCGCCAGCGGCAGGCTGGAGCCAGCAGCAGCCTTGGCAGGCCTCACAGGATCCAGTCAGCATAGACCTGGTGCTGCCAAGGCTGGGAACAGACTCGCTGCTCCTGTTCAGCTCCTGCAGGCTGGGCCTAGTGTCCTACCCCACCCCCAGCCTTTCCAGGCGTTCCCTCCTCTTTCATGCCCCCACATCCTCTGACTCTGCTGGCTAACACAATGCCTGGTGTGTGCCAAGGGCTGTGCTAAGTGCATTCATGTCTACTAGATTATTTCGCACTCATAAATACCATTTGTGCTTTATAGAGAAGGAAACCAAGGCACAGGGAGGTTAAATAACCTGCCTAACACTACACAGCAAACAATTAGTAAAGCTGGGGTTTAAGCTCTGGCTAAGGTCAGAATCCTTGCTTTGTAGTATGCATGTGTGTGCATAGGACAGTGGTCAATGTTGGGTGTCCACCTCATTTTTTTCACCTCATTCTACCTTTTCCCCACATTTTATTTTGTATAAATGGGTGTTTTATCCCCACATGTGTCTGTGCACATGGGCACGCACTGCCCGCAGAGGCCAGAAGAGGGCATCAGATTTCCCTGGAAATGATTGCAGACAGTTGGGAGCTGCCATGTGGGTGCTGGGAATCAAGCCCAGGCCATGTGAAGATCAGCCTCTACTCTTAACCACTGAGCCATCTTGCCAGCCCCAGCTTACTTTCTGAGATGGGGTTTCTTGGTGAACCTGCAGCAACTAATTCAACTGGGGATTCTGACCGTGACTGTGCTCTCATGGCAAGCTCTTTGCTAAGTGAGTCATCTTCCCAAGAAGCCCTCTGCATCTCTGCCAGGAGCCTACCTCTCCACACCAGTACTCTGCAGGACCGTGCAGTGTCATCTGGAGCCCCACATGTACATCAATTGGCCTTGTCAAAAATCCAAGTAAAGCCAAAGTGGCGCTCCCATTTTCTCGCATGTTTGCACCATAGCTGCCATAGCTCCAAGCATCGCATTCTCACACAATAGCATCTACAAGCACAGTGGAAAGGAACCGAGGGCTCCCTTGCCCCTTTTAAGGGAAGAAAGTGTATCTAAGAAGGTTATAGCAACCATAGGTCCCATCATCCAGGACTGGACCACCATCCATGTGAGATTGTGGGTTTTCTGGCGATGTGTGCAGCTGACATTTTTGGGCTCTGTGGGACCAGGCTGGATGGAGATGGCTGCTGGGTGGGAGCCTGACATGCCTGTTTTGTCTCTAATCACACAGCAGCCCCATGCTACAGCAGATGAACTCTTTTTACATACATATGGGGAAACAGGCTTGCTTAGGGGTCTTGCCCAGCCTCTCACCCCAGTCTGACAGTGAAGGTCTGAGCGCTGGACTGTGTGTTTGAGCACTGCAGGGTCAGTCTCTAGAGAGAAGATAGGCCTTCTTTAACTTTTATATGTCTGCAGCTGGCTCAGCTGGGCTTCTAGAAGGTTCTAACTTGGCACCATCTTGTAGTGTATTAGGATTTTTTTTTGCCCCCTGCCTTCTTTTACTGGAAGGGACACAAACCCAACTCTACCTTGTTCCAGCCAAGTGGGTCTATCGAGTGCTGTCTTGTGTTGTCAGACACGGCCACCAGCAGTTGGAAATTGATGTCTAATGATCCTGGGGGCTGGGCAGAGACTCCTAACTAGTGCCCTTGAGCAGTCTCTAACCTGCTGGCCTGTGGGACACATGGCTCTGCTTGTAAAGAAGACAGAGGGGGCTGGTTGACAGCCACATTGGGCAGGGAGAGTCAGGGACTGTCAGAGAAGATAGAAACCTTCCAAGATACAGATGAGTGTGTGGTGGATGATGGGTGGATGGATGGTTGGTGGATGGATGTTTGATTGGTGGAATGATGGATGGGTGGATGAGTGGGTGGCTGGATGAGTGGGTGGCTGGATGGGTGGTTGGTACATGGATGGATAGATGGCTGGTGGATGGATGGATAGTTGGTGGGTGGGTGGATGGATTGGTAGATGGTTGGTTGGTTGGTGGATGGAGGATGGGTGGTAGGGTGGATGAATGGTTGGTTGATGGATGGATGGATGATTGGTGGGTGGATAGATGGGTGATTGGATGGATAGAGGATGGGTGAGTGAATAGATAGGTCTGCTCCCAGTATCATACCTTCTCCAACAATACCACACCCACACCTCCTAATCCTTCCCAAACAGTTCCACCAACTAGAGACCAAGCATTCAAATATGTAAACCTGTGGGGGCCACTCTCATTCTTCCCACCACAGATGGATAAGTGGGTGTGTAGTTGCATTGTGGAATAATTGATTGTATATGGCCCTTACACCTGCCTTTCTGGGCTCTCCTGGTAGAACTCCCCTTACTACTTCCTCTGTGCAGCTTGTCTCAGTTCAAACCTTGTGAAACCCTTTCTGGTCCCCCGTCTCACATCATCTCTGTCCCCTCCTCAGGTCAGAACAAACCTCTCAGTATCCTTTGTGTAACACATGCTGTCCCCAGCAGCAAATGGTGCCTGGTCATTTTAATATAGATGCCATGGAAAAGCTGGCAAGAGCACTGGAAAGCCACTCCTCCAGGGACACCTGGTGCCGACGGGTGGTAGCTCTTCCCTGAGTGTGTACCTCAGTCCTGGGCTGAGCTGTGTTGGCCCTGAGGTGGTGGACATAAAAAGAACATTGAGCAGTTGCTCCTGGCAGTAAAGCCAGGCAAGTCTGGCCTTAGGATGCCCCCTAGGTGACAGGCTCACATGGCTGAGCATTCTGAGGACTCCTTATATGGGAGTTGCTTTTGAGCCCCCAAAGAACATCAAAGAAATCTTCCACGGCTAAGTGTTCCATCTTTGTCAGCAATGCCCTTTGTATCTCAGCCAACCATGTGGAGGGTAGAAACACAGATGTCAGGAGGATTGGTACCCTCCGATGGAGATGGGCACAGTAGAGGACAGTTGCTCCTTGGGCCATGTCCTACTGGAGAAGGAAGGCCATTGCCCACCTGTCAGCATTACCCTTCTCAGGCTCTGGTGAGTGAGGTCCTCCCAGAGGGTGCCTCTGTCCTTGCCAGGACCACTCTAGAAGGCTCCACTGCTGGGTGGCCATCTCTAGTCATATGGTAGATCACTTCCTGTGGGGACCACCCTGACCTACCAGCTGTAGAAGGTGCCACTCCCCACCCAGCTCTCCTACAGGATTTGGACTGTGTTGGTATTCTTTTGAGTGAGTGAGTGAATGAGGGGTGAGTGAATGAATGAATGAATGAATGAATGAATGAATGAATGAGGAGTGACTAGTTCAGCATACCCTTGACTAAAGTGGTTGGGTCTGGGAGGATACACAGACAGGAACATCTTGCTGTGTGGCCTGGGTGAAAATGTGGTGGGTAGGATCGGTGATGGGACCTTTTGCTGGTATTCCTGGTGGTTATAGCCTGTAGGGTCAGGGCAAGGTAGCTACACCTGAGGGCCATCGTTCATTCATCTCCCCTTCTTACTGAGTCTCTTCATCCATCAGTCAGAGCTTCCAAAGGGGTTGGGGACTGGACATGCCCTGTGCTGATGGATGTATGGACAAAGCAAAGGATGGTGACCTGCTTCCAGGCACACCTGAGAGGGAAGTTCCTGGGGATGGTCAGACGGCTGGTCCTGTTTCTTTCTGCTCTTAAGAAAAGGTAGCTCGCCAGGCGATGGTGGTGCATTTAATCCCAGCACACAGGAGGCAGAGGCAGGCGGATCTCTGTGAGTTCGAGGC
>LOJH01031756.1:0-16735 GCA_001685095.1 Ellobius talpinus
AATGGGAGGAGGGGAGGGAGTGGGAACTGGGATTGGTATGTAAAATGAAAAAAAGATGGTTTGTTTTCCTTTTTAAAAATAAAATAAAATAAAGCAAAAAAAATCTAAGAAATGCTACATGTTTCATTTCTATCCATGGGAGATTTCCTCTCCTCTAAATAGAAATGGAGGAGGAATGGATGCGGGTGACAGAGGGAGGCTGGAGGGAGAGGGGATGGAAGAGTGGAAGGAGGAGAAACAGCAGTCAGGTTATAAAAAAATAAACAAAATAAAAAATGTTACCCAATCTTTATCTTAGTATCTAATTATATAATTAAATATGAAGAATAATAAAACATGGAGTTATTACAGTTATTTTACCAAATGATACTTATGTCAATCAAGTGTATGTGAATGCTGTACTATGAGCTATTCCATAAAGGATAGCAGAGAAAAATCCCAAGATAACCAATCCTAACGCTTGTTCCCAAGCCAAAGCTAAGTGGAATTCTAGTGAAGTTTGCAATGAGTCACTGTTTTCTTCACTTTAAATTGCAGCATCAGCAGCAGATGTTAGATAAAGGCATTATAAACAAAACCAAATTGGGGTACAGGCAATGAAAAGGTTTGGATAGCAATATTTTCAGAAAAACTTACGCCAATGAAAAGACAAACGGTGTTAGTCAACCAAAAAGGGTCTGGTGCTATGGCAGATCTTTTACAGCAAGGAGCCTAAGTAGTGTAGGGATAATGAAATAAAAGAGGACACTCATGACATGTGTCAGTTATCCAAGATGAAATTAAGATACTAAAGGGCAAAGAACAAGCCAAGTGAGGTCATGGGGGGCGAGGTCAACCAACTGGTGCTCTCCAGCAGTGGTTCTCAGCCTTCCCAATGCTACAAGCCTTTCATACAGTTCTTCAGGTTGTGGTGATCTCAAACAGGAAATTATTTTCACTACTACTTCAGAACTGTAAGTTTGCTACTGTTATGAATAGTAATGCAGATATCTAAAATGAACACTATTTGATATGGAACCCTGTGAAAGGGTCATGACCCACAGGTTGAGAACCACTAGTCTAGGGAAAGCCCTTGTATTTCAGAGCATGATAAAGGCTGTGGGAAGTTGTTGCTCGTGGTATGGTAGTTGTCTTCTGCCTTTTCATCCAATGTTCTTGGGAATCTGGGAAGTAGCCAAACTTCTCAGGGAAAAATGTGCATGTTTGTGAATTTTTATGAGAATTATTTATGGAATTCAACTTATTGAACTTCATTATATAAACTATAATCTTACTTAGCTTTACTTTCCCTGCTATCTATCTATCCTTTTATAATAACGGCAAAGTAGATGCATCTATGGTGGACTTCAGTCTTTTCCTTCACTTTTTTTTAATGCTGACATCCTTTGTTATGACCTAGTTTCTAATATTGTGAATTTTTGGGTTCAACTCCTAGAGCTGCTACATCAATCTATCTCAAGAGGGTCTTGTAATCTGTGTGTATGTTTAAATTTTTCATTGCAGATTCTAATGTAGCTGGCTTAAGTAATTCTGTTGGTGACAACATATGAAGACAGTATTATCTGGCTTCATTTTTGAGTTCTGAGAAAATATATTAATTATCTCTGTTTAGTTTTGCTTGTTTGTATGTGAATCTAGGAATTCTTCTTGAGCAATCAAAGAAAGAGTCTTCATTAAGAATATTACTATTGAGGACAATTCACCAAAGCTGGCTCATGCTAAATAAGAAGCCATTGGTGTGTATATGAACATGTATATGTGTATGCTGTTTCATGTAGGTGCAGTTGCATGTGTGTACATGAGCACATTGGTGTGTGTGTGTGTGTGTGTGTGTGTTTGCAGAGATTATAGGTCAACCACCAGTGTTATTCCTTAGATATTATTCACATTGGCTTTATCATATTTAGTTATTTATCTATTTATTTAATTGTATGTGTCTACATGTGAGTATGTATGTATACAGGCAGGCATAACAGCATCTGATCTCTTGGAGCTGGAGCTATAGGTATTTTCAGGATGCCAAGATTGTTAAGTGGGTATTAGGAGTGTCATGATTATACAGCAAATGTCCTTAAATGCTGAGTCTTCTATCTGCCTCCCGCCATTCATATGTGTATGTGTGTTATGTGTGTGTGTGTATGCATATGCATGCTACTTGGTTTTTGATACAGGTTCTGTCACTGACTTTTGAGCTGATGAAACAGGTAAGGTCAGCTGACAAACAACCCCAGCTTCCAAGTGCTGAGGTTGTAAATGCCAGAGCTTGGTTGAGCCCCTCATGCTTGCCAGGAAGCGCTTTATGATCAGGCTACCCGCTTTGCACAGAATCAGCCCCTTTAAAAGGATTTCTTATGCAGAAAAGCTCAAGTGAGATTCCTAGGTTATTTTATTCACTGACTAGAGAAATTTAAGAAATGAAATGGCACAGAAGACATTACCTGTGACCATCTCTTGCCTTTTATACAAGCATTAGTCAGCACAAGTTCCTCTACAAAGACCTGCAGCTACCATCAATAGCGTTTGGATCTCCTTTCCTCGAAACATGATTGTCTGAGACAGAGATTCTTCCCAAAGAATGTCTCTCTGCTAAGCAGGATGTAGAGGGGAAATTGCTTTTAGGTTAGTTCAGTTGCTACCATATATACAGGTGGTTACTATTGTGCATTTTTATAAAGAAGCGTGGCCAGAAGATGGCTCAGGAGATAAAAGTCCAAGCCATACAACCATAATGACCAAAGATTGATCTTCAGAACCCATGCAAAAAGCTGGATAGAATGGGGTGCACATGTAATCCCCTAACTCCTACAGTGAGATGGGAGACAGATAAGAGACTCAACTGAAGGCTCTAGGCAGGCTAGCCTGGAGTACTGATGGCTCTAGGTAGGCTAGCCTGGAGTACTGAAGGCTCTAGGCAGGCTAGCCTGGAGCACAAAATACAGTGGCAGAGACCCTGGGTCAACAAGCTGGAAAGTAAAAGCTGACTCCTTCCAGTGGTTCTCTGACCTCTACACAGGTGCTATACATGAGATTACCGCATGCACACACACATCATACACAAATACACACAAAGTTTAAAAAATTAAATCAACTCACAAGCATATTCAAAATATTAAGTAAAACCAGGCTACACAGATAAAGTGAAACATAATCCCTCAGGTTCTCTCCAATACACACATACCACACTGGACATATAAAGTCAATATTTAGAAGGGACAAGTCTGAGAAGTAAATGTGTCTAAAATTATTTGTCTTTGCAGTACTCATTAGTGAAAATATGTCGATAAAAACTAAGAAAATTTGATCAAAACCCACTTAAGAAAATCACAATTGAATTCTGTAGGATTACACATATAATTTTTGGTATAGGATGAATTTTCATGAACATGCTATAAACCTTGAAAACCCATTTTTAAAATTTAAGTGCTGATATGCCACTATAATTTTACCTGCAATTTTGTACACTGGGGGACCATTGCCTTTTATCACGGGTTTATTAAGTTTTACAGCATATGAGGGTGCCATGTGAAGCAGAGAATTACATTTTCATTTCTTCTAAAAGAAATGAGAGAAAAGCTCTAGTACTTACCTTTCTCCAAAAAACCTCTCAAAGAATTTTTCTTTCCAAGGTTCTGTTTTCTTTTCCTTCTCAATTTCTTGTCTTATTCGTAATTGCATTTCTGGGGTAAACTCTCCTGGTAAGAAATTGGCAATAAATTGAATTAAAATGATCATGTCTTTTGCCAATTCAAAAAGACCTAATATCATTCATTTGAGTAAACTTCACTGAGTATCAAAGGTAAGAAGCGCAATGATCACATTTCTAATACTGCCCCTTTTATGAACACTGCTCAAATGGTCATTTCACATTAGACCAACTCCTAAATATTACACGCTATGGGCTGAAAATGTACACTGTGTCTTGATGGAAGTAGAACAGACATAATGGACTATGAAATATTGTCAAAAGCCCTATACAGGCCATAAGAATAATATATGCATTGGAAACAGAGATAGGGGAGCACTTAATTTTTCCTAAGACAATTAAAGAGGATTACACTTAGAAGTTGATTTTCGAGTTCACTTGTAAAGGATGATCAGGCTTATGCAAGTGATTAGATCACAAGGCATGGAGACATGAATATGCATATTTATGTCCTTTCAAGTGGCCAATTCTGAGAAGAATAATGGATTATATTAAATAAGGAAGACTAGAGTCAATTACCCAATGCACATTCTAAAGGGGAATCAGCATTTACCTCAGGAGATAGGAGCTCCTGATGGCATCCCATGACAGAAGGGCACAGCCAGGAAAACAGGGTGGAAAGACAGGTGATAGGATGATGGGAAATCGTAGGACTCCTGCTGAACAGCATGGGTGGATAGATGCATGCTGTAAGTGGGCCAGCAATGGTCAGGATACCAATAGGTATCAGATTAAAAGTAGAGTTGCAGATACTATTAGAGTACCCAAGTGTGAGGGTGGGGGTGACAGTTCAGAGAGAGAGCAGAAGGAAGAACAGAAAAGTAAGGGGGAAATCCTAGGTTTAATACAGAGCATTTGGGCTGGGACCTAAGAGTGTGAGAAATGAGCAAGCAAGATCTGCGAACACTGGAAAAAGATAGGGGTAAGGGGCAGGGACCCATAAGAACTGGAAGCTTATAGACAGCAGCATAAACCTAGGTGGTGAACAAGGCTGCTCGGAGGAAAGGTACTGCTCAAAAGCAAACCTTAGGTTAGAGGTCATCATTTCATAGGAAAAAGGAGATCCGGATGGAAAGTGTGAAAGGGCTGGGAAGATACAGGCCCAGGGAACAGATTGAAATATACTATGGATGCATAAGGTATGTCGTTTGATATGAAATAGTGTAACAGTGTAAATTAATGAGACTAAAGCTCAGTTTGAGGAAATGAGGTGACACACAAGGACTGAGAGGAGGGTGTGAACCACAGCAATCAGAGTTTTCTAGGAGTAGGTGTGGGGATCCAAGAGGGCCAGCAACTGGGAGCGAGGGGCGTAAAGTGCTGCATTTCATGCTTTTAGTCTTTCCAAAACCCTGGGTTGACCTTAAAGGAAGGAAATAATGACAGAACCTTCAGGAAAAGGAATGTCAGAGTTGCCTTAGAATCCAGGAGATTGAGAAAATATAATGGATTAAACTATGTCATAATTTCAAAGATATGTATCAAAATGAATATGAAATGTCTATGATATTTTATTATTAAAATTAACACATTATTAAAAATGCCTGATATTAAAAATGGCCAGTATCATCAAAGAATTAGTGAACTCCTTTAGAAAAGGGTGAAATTTCACTAAGTGAAAATGTCTTTGCATTTCAGGGAGGAGTAGGGGAAACATGGAAGTCAGAGGAAGACACAAAGCTCAATACCGCATGTGAAGGTTCACTCTACAGTGTGTACTCTACAGAGTGTGTGCGCTCTACAGTGCATGCATGCTCTACAGAGTATGCACTCTACAGTGTATATGCTCCGGAGTGTGTGCACTGACAATGTGTGTAGTCTACAGTGAGGGTATGCTATACAGTGTACTGTACAGAGTGTGCTCTACGGAGTGTGTGCACTCTACAGTGTGTGTATATTCTACAGAGTGTGTGTACTCTACAGTGTGTGTATATTCTACAGTGTATATTCTGACATAGTACATGCACAGCAGCACACAAGTGTACTCTAACATCGTAAATGTGCTCAACATAGTCCATGAGCTGTAGCAGTGTGTGTGTGTGTGTGTGTGTGTGTGACACAGTTCACACACAGCAGCACACGAGTGTACTTTAACATAGTACATGTGCTCTCACAGAGCATGAGCACTCAGCATAATATGTGTATTCTAGTAGAACATGTCCATTGTCGCACAGTATAGGTGCTCTAGCAATGTGTTCACTCTAACACAGTGCATGTGTCCTAGCAGAGCGTGTGTGCTCTAACACAGTACGTGTGTCCTAGCAGAGCGTGTGTGCTCTAACACAGTACGTGTGCCCTAGCAGAGCGTGTGTGCTCTAACACAGTACGTGTGCCCTAGCAGAGCATGTGTGCTCTAACACAGTACGTGTGCCCTAGCAGAGCGTGTGTGCTCTAACACAGTACGTGTGCCCTAGCAGAGCGTGTGCACTCTAACACAGTGTCTACACTCTAACACAGTACATGTGCTCTAGCATCCATGTGTGCGCTCTAACACAGTATCTGTACCCTAACACAGTACAGCTGCTATAGCATGTTGCATAATAATAAGATACTAAAATTTACCTTCTGCCAGTCGCTGTTTCCACCCTTGTGCTGCGTATGCAAAGAATTCATTATTTAGAGCTGAAGTACTGAGGCGTAAAATTCCATCACTTCCCATCTAGGAAATAAGTGGACAAAACAATAGTCCATCAGAAATAATTCAAAGTGAAAGCATGCAAAAGAGAAACAAAAACTGAGCAGTATTAAGAGGACGTGTGTGTGTGTGTGTGTGTGTGTGTGTGTGTGTGTGTGTTAGTATTAATGACTGATGTAGGAGGAAAGAAAGAAAGGAAAAGGAACTCAACAAAAGATGACTCCGGGGCATCAATCACATGCACTCTGCTTGCTGACTTTCAGCACAGAGACAATTAGTTCTGTCCCTGACTGTAACTGGGAATTGCCTATAGAAGATAAAAAGATGAAGCAGAGCCAAGCAGCTAAGCATTAAGTGATGGGGAATGAAGGAGGTTGAAAGACAAAGGCCAAGGGAATGCATAGGAGGGCATGAGCAGTGACGGACGAATCTATGCAAAAAGTGGACATGGTGTGGTATGAAGAACATAAGGACAGGGTAATTTTCCATTTTGTTAGCACCCATATGAGGAGCAAGCATGTAAATTCATGTAGCTGATACAACAAGGATCTGTTAAGTAATTTGAGTGCATGTATGTGTATGCACATGTGTGTGAGAGAATGCATTTATGTGTACACATGTGTATACTGTGTGCATACTGTGGTATGGATATAGAGGTCAGTGGATGCTTTGCTGAGTTGTTTCTCGCCTTCCACCTTGTGGCTCCTGGTGATCAAACCCAGGGCATCAGGCATAGCAGCAAGTATCTTGCCAGCCATCTTGCCAGCCCACAACTGCATATCATATATACACATTTTTATTATTTTTCTATAATCTTCATCCATTGAAATGATAACAATCTTAAATATTTAATACAATGACTGCATGAATATAACAGATAAGGTATTATTCAGGGGAAAAGAGGAATGTGGATTCTCAAAACACATTGTCTGTCCAAGCTTGGATCATCGAAAATCAAACGGAGAGAAGGCAGCATGAGAAACACAAGAGTGCTGGTGACTAACAAGGCCGTCTCCATCTAAGAAGGAACTGGCAGTCACTAAAATATTCACAAATGCAGTATTTCAGCCACTCCTTGTCTACTCTTCATTTTTACCATTATTTAACAGATAGTTTTTAGGTCACCAGTATAAGCTTACATGCCTGGTCCTTGTATGGGTGTTAGCAATGAAGAAAAACTCCTCTCCTTAAGTTTTAACAGAGTTTTCATAGAGCAAATGGTTGTTGTATAACCTTTCCATTTATTTGGGTTCTGTGTGGTTGGAATGATTAATACTGTCACACAATCCAGAATCATCCAGGATACAAATCTCTGGGAAACCCTGTGAAGGAGTTTCTAGATTGGGCTAATTAATAAAGAAGACCCACTCTAATTGTGTGTGACACCACTCCATAGGTTTGGAGCCAGAATGCAGAGAAGAAAACAAGTTATGAGCCGAAATTCATCTCTGCCTTGCTCTTAGCTCAGAGGCTTTATAATCAGATGCCTTTTGCTGCCACCATCATGATGTCTCTACCGTGATGAACTGTATGCTCAAGCAATGATGCCAAGATGAAGTCTTTGTTCCCTAAGTTGCTTCCTATAGGGTATTTTATTATAGGGACTTTGAAATAAGTAATAGAGTAGCTATGGTATAGTTTCATGGTCAGCATGACAAGGTCCTAACTTTTGTGAAAACATCCCAATCATTCTATCTTTTGACTGGATAATTTTAGAATAGCATTTTTGGAATTTATTCTAACCACTGAAAAATTAGGTGCCACTTGGTGATAAGTTGCCAATGGCTAGTATGCACAGATCTGAGAACTAAGAATAAGTTGGATGAGCTAGTGCCAGGATCCATTTGCCTGTTTCATGCATCTTGTTATCTAAATTTTAGATTGAGTGAGATTATAAGCCCCCATTCTAGGTGAATCATTCCTACTGGAATGTGTTGCTTACTTTGGTACTACTCTTATATGGGGTCATGAATGCTCTGTGCATTGTTGGAAAACTAATAGCACATCTGATGCATGAGTTATAAGCAGCAACCCATTTCTAAGATGCAGTATCTGAAAGTGTCTTCAAATACTTCTAAATTTAATATGGAGGCACAACCATCTCTACATTAGTAGTCTACTAATAGACAAAGTGATGAGTTAAGCAGACTTTGGTAGCTAAGATTTGCCTGGATACCTGCATCTCTCATGTGGTGGGACCACAAGGCAAAGAAGATCTACTACACAGATGGAATCATCCAGAGGCAGAGTGCTGCTATTCCAGAGAGGGACGGGTAGGAGGATGCTAGAAATGCTGAGCATTCACTGGCATATCTTGGTGCATGCAAAGTAGAATCACAGCAATGATTAGTGCCAAGATGGCCACAGGCTAAGACTCCTCAGGGGTGATGTCTCGGTCCTGCTACCAGGTCTACCAGCAGAAGAGCTGGCCTAAGGATAGTCATAAATGGGAGATAGAAGGGATATCAAAGATAGATTAAGTCCAGCTTAAGACTACTGCAGACTGCAGCTAACCCATCAGTTATATCCTTGTTCTTTCTTTCCCTTTCCCCTACTTCTTTCCATTCCTTTACCCCCCTCCATGATACATGACTGAGTAGTCTTCATCTGACACACTAAAGGTGCTACAAGTGTTAGAATGAGCAAGCAATGTTGAAACTCCATCTGTGTCAAGAAACCTCTGAAATACATACTAGCCAGGATAATAATTGCATGTTCTAGTCCCACCCATGTCTGCACAGTTGTGGACTTCTGATCAAGATCAGAGATTTCGAGGCAATCTGTAGGAACAACCTTGAAACAACTCAGCTCCCTGGGAAACAGGAATCATTTGAAATAAGACGTAATCCGAGGAACTTAGGCTTTAAATTCTACCTGGAACCGACCTACTGAGTGTTTCTCAAGTAGATGTGAAGTTCTAGGTAAAAGGTTTCCAGGTCTAAGTTTCACCTTGAATTTACTTCTATATTTCATGACCCTTTTCAGTCTGAGTCACAATCCATGAAACCTGTGCGCTGTACACTAGGTAACAGAAAACTCCAAAATGTTGAAGACTCAAAAAATGCCTAAAAGATCTATGCCTTCAAAGATGGCTTTAGGAATGTGGGAAGATGAGAAAGAAAGGAGCAGTAGATATGGAGATATCACTAAAATGCCATTGGAAAATTTAGGGGACAGATGATCAAAGGAAGGTAGACCTTGGATGTGTGAAGGTCTTCAGGATTAAGGAGGTAAACACACCGTGAGCATTTTAGAGGAAAATCAGAAACACCAAGTATTACTCTGGCAGGAGTAAGTTAATGTCCATCCTTGAAGACAAGCAGATCTTCCAGGAATGTTGCCAAGTGTGTTAAGGGCTATGCCTCTAAGCCTAAAATATGGATAGAGGCTGCATGTGGACCTCGGTGGTGAAGGAGAAAAGCTAATCCACTAAGAGACATGAAAACAGATTCAGATCCTTGTTTCAAAGGTGGATTTAAAATAAGATTCACAGGTGCAGGGCAAGTGCCCCACAGAGCAAAGGAACCTGCATGACGCACAGAAGGACAGGTCTGACTTGTTCTGCATTTGGGGATATGTATGGAGCTGATGCATCTTCAAACACCTACGTGATGTTCAGAATCTCTAGTGTTCTCCATAATGGTTTCCATGCTATCCTTATTTTGGTTAGTGAAAGATTTGGAATTTATCTCTGGCAGCTCACATACAGAATTTTTGTTTCACATATTCTTCCAGGCTGGGGGCTTGGCTACTAATTTTGAGACACAAAGACCAGATTAGCTCTGACAGATTCTCAAGATCTGAGCACAGGAAAAAGCAAGTGTGACATAAACACATTCTAGAACATGGAAGCTAGCCCTGGAGGAAAATCATTTTCTTTTCAAATAGAAAGTACATGAAAAGTAAGGTTCCTGGCCTATGTAAGACAGCACAATTAACCACCACAGCTGAAATAGACTTAGGAAATACGCACCAATAAAACTTTTAAAATGCACTATTAATTTTATGGTCTTTAAAAATACTGTCTGGAAGAAATAACACTTTAATGAACTAGAACAATAAACATTTCTGAAAGGTTAGTTATTTATTGATGAACTATAAATTCTGTTTTTTATTAAGCATGATAGAAACACTCATTCTGAAAAAAAAATCTCTCATGATGAAGTGTCTAGCTAAACTATTGATCAGCTATTCTTCCTTTTAAATTAGCAAGGGAAAAATTGACCAATATGATTTCTCTAGGGTAAGTAATAAGAGTAGAGAGAAATATGTTCGTATACAGATCCTGGCATGATGTAAAGATTTAATCTTTCTTGATGAGTTTATCATCTGCCTTTGACATTGCTTATTAAAACATTTTATCTTGTTGTATTAACACTTGTCGGTAATCAAATTCTTTGGATGTTAAGGCAGGAGGTTTGCTCTGAGTTTTTGATGGCAGCCTGCGTACATAGCAAATTTTAGCTCATCCTGGTCTCCAGACTGAGATTCTATTAATCCCCCATTTAAATAAACCAACAAAACAATGATAAAAAACATTTAGGAATAGATGGATGTCAAATATAATTCAAAGCATTAAACAAACATTGTTATTTAAACACTATGCAATAATATCTAATATCTGAACTCACATTTAATAAAATAATTTTTTAAATTATGTCTGCGTGAGAGAGAGGATGTGGGGTGGGCAGGGTTCATATAGCCCAGGATGGCCTTTCCTCGTCAATGATGATGAAATTAAAACTCCTCTTCTTCCTCCATCATCTCCCAGCACTGACATAACAGACCACCAAGCTAGAGATAATCTTTACCACTATTTTTCTTTGTCTTATTTTGTTTCCCTTCCAGGTGATTTCCCAACACAGTGAGAACACTTACTAGAGGAGCAGTGAGAAGTGTGTGGAATGAAGAAAATTGGCAAACAACAACTCACATCTAGAAACACACACAACTTAGACGAAAAGAAGCAAGTTAGTGTAGCAGCCAAGCAGAGGGGTGGCTGAAAGAGTGCAGGGCGGTCCTCCTCACGCTCACTGTTGATAAGGGAATAACTGTCACCACACCTGGAAGAAGTGGCAAGGCGAAAAATAAAAACAGAGTACTGAGTTGTGGGTGAGGGAAAGAGAGGAAGCTAGGTAGTCAGTACCATGGGCAGAACGGCCAGCAACAGGACCTACTGAGCCCTGGACTCCATACAGCATTCAGGCCCCAACCCAATGGAATCAGAAACCTTGGGACCTTAAGCCAGTCATGATAAAATCTGGTATTTGAAAGTACATTTCAGACTTCCATGAGTGGACATACTATAAAACAGAGCTATCTGGCAGCAATACAACTTTCATGTGTGAATTTAGTTTTTTGTTTCTACATTACAAAAGAAAAAGGAAACATGAAACTATTTTAAAGAATGCATTTTATTTAATTTGACCTACTTAAAATTTTATTTTAACATGTAATTATTTTAAATATTGTTTGTGAGATATTTTATATTCTGCTTGAATATTATTTGTTATTCAGTTGTAATTTTGTTCATGGTATCTTAATACAAAGCAGCCATATCTGCAGTCATAAGCAGTTGTGTGGCTGGCAACTGGCTACCATATTGAGCAGCATAGCTTCATACTATCCAGAATCATTAATATGTTGTGATGTTGTAATTGATGTAATCCATGAGAAACATGAAAGGAACTGGGACAGGTGGTGATGAATAGTATAGTGTTCCTCACCTGTAAACCACCCTCCTCCTAGAAAAAAGGATCACTAGGGTTTATTCCCAACCTAAGTGACCCCAGGTTCAGTCAATGGGTTTGTTCCCAGGAAAAAGGAAGCACCCCTTCCCCACACACATGAACAAAGGCAAATATCTCAGTAGTAAGAGAGCAATGAGAACAATCAGGGAATATTTGCAGAGTAGGCTTAATCATAAACATGTGTGCAATGTGTGTATGAGACTACTCAAGGAAAATGACCGAATCACAAGAGGGCTTCAGGTGGGATGCTGAAGAGTGCTTATGATAGAAAGTATGTGGGAAAAGGAGACACTTCTTAGAGAATGAAACAAAACCACAGAGGCAGGTAGAAAAATAGAGGAAGCAGCATCACAGGTGTAAGGGGAGGGAGTGTTGGAGATGATGAGCTAGCACAGGTACAAGGGGAGGGGCTGATGTATATCATACATGTGCTAACACCCATCAAACCATTTAGCATTATTTAGGTTAACATACTATACAGAGCACTGTGCAAGCTGTTGTTTCCACTAAAAATAATCAATATGATCTTTAGAGGAAAGCAACTTAGACAGGGGGACACTAAGCAGGACACTGATTCTAACACAGTGTCATGCTGGAGAGCAATGAGCTCTGAGCTCTTGTCACTGAGTCACTTACATCCCATTTGGTCAAGAACTCTGGTGTGAATTAAAGCGAGAACACTCTTTCCCTAAAGAGTGAGTTCTCGTTTTTATACCAAATCACTCAGTGGGATGTAGACAGCTCAGGAGACTGACTATAATTGTTCAGGTTTTACGTGCAGAAAGGAATTTCTTTCTTCAGAAATACACGATGAAGCATAAAAGACACTGGTAAGAGAGAAAAAGCATCACTAAAAGAAATACGATACAGAAATAGGATAAGAATGTGCAAAAGATAGAGAAAGCCAATATTCCCCAAACTGCACTTTCCAAAACAGCTAATTCAGTTTATAACTTTAGGTTATAAGAGAAAATTTCTTCTAACAGGTACTGTTTGTGTCTACTATTAAATGTAGTTATTTATTTATTTTCTTACCATAAGCATTCTCTAGTATTCTGGAATTTTTATGAGTTCTTATGCATAAGAATGAGTTACACATTGTCTACAAAACATATCAGCTTGTAATCCTTTCACAGAGCAATTATCAGTATCTTGCAGGACAATTGCTTTCTGAGACTACAGTCAGGAATATTACACACAGCAATGTGTGAGGTCAGGAGCAGACAAACCGTTTAAGTCAAATGACCATTTTTGTGCTTCTTATGAAATACGTGTTTAACCAATAAATGAAAACATCTTAAGATCTGGACTTGGAATAATTTTTTTAATATATTTCCTGAATGGCAGAATGAAACATTCAATGTAATCATATAGAATGGAGGAAAAACTTGGAACAATGCTATCATAACTCTTACTCCTTGTAGGACATCACGGTGAAACCCAGCCACAGACAGCAGCTGACACACACAGCCACAGCTGGCCGGAGCACCAGGAGTAACTGACACCGAGTGTTCATCTTTCTCCTGTGCCCACCTTCCCAAGGCTCAGGGAACAGCATGGAAGAAAATATAGAAAGACTGCAAGAAAGAGAAGTTTGGGGACTGATGGGAAATAGTGTTTCCTGGATATGGCAGGGCTGCCACACTTATGCCCTCTCGGTGGCTGTGCTTCTCTGCATAAGACTTGCACAAGATAAATCTGGTCAGGATTCTAGCGTGGGTAGGAAAAGGGGTCATGAAGAAGCCCCTGTCTAAGGAGTGATTGACAGCTGATGGGTGCTGGGAATGGAGAGTCAGATTTCTTCAGTGATATGATCCCTGGTAGGCTGTCCCTGCTCTACTGGGTAGTCCTGTACTCACGCACACATTGACAGCAGGAGTTGGAGTCAGCAGGTTACACAAAAAGAGGACATGCAGTTGGGAGGGAGGTACATTGGAGAGGGGACCATGGGTGAGCTGGAAGGTGGGAATAGGAGGGAGGCATGAAAAAAGCCATTGCACATATGGATGAAATTCTCAACAAATAAATTAAAAGATTATTTAAATCCAATGCAGGCAGTCTCATTATTTTCTATTCTTTTTTAATCTTTACACGCACAAGCAACTTTTTAAGAACGAGACTTTCCTTATGCAGACATAAAGACGCACAAGAATTTTTTTAAAGTTATGTCATTTTCATCCTTTCACCCAATTTAAAAAATGCACAAAATCAAAGTACAATGAACAAAAGAGAAACTTTGGAGAGAAAATATTATGAAGAAAATCAACATTTAGATGGAAAAGTAGAAGGCTTTTGTGTCATAATTGTTATGACAGAGTTTCAGAGCTGATTTTCATAATAAAAGCCTCCCCTGTTCTTTGCTGAGATGATTGCCTGTCTTCCCGCTGCCTGCTGCCTTTGTGATAGGCACTCAACACCAGGAAGAACTCAGGAGGTACAAAGTTCAGCAGAGAAAGTTGGAGCTAGATCTGCTGTGCCCAGGAGGAGGTTAGCTGTCATTTTGAACTAGAAGGATTCTGGCAGAGGCATGGCCAGGAGTATAGAACATCTGTTTATTAAGATCTGAATATATGCATTGAAAAGAGCTCCAAAAAGCAAAAAGGATTGTCAGTTCTCAGGTGGCATAATAGGAAATAGACTTGTGGGAAATTATTCTCTCTCCTCATAAAATTAAAATAATATTGTACGTGTGCATGTGTGCTATATGTACATATGTATAAATTCCTATGGGTATTTATTCTCTGTATGCATGCATTTATAAGTATATATTATACACAGACACACATACTTGTTTTCCCTGTGAAAATTCACATTGTAAACAACTTAAGCACCTAGCTAAAATGACAGCTTTCAGCCAGATGTTGGGAAGGCCATTCCTTAGGACAAAACACATAGGAAAGGAATTCTGTAGGCCTCCATGATTGAGAAAATGAATTTTTTCTTAGCAGGAATATTCAAAGTTCTTTTCATAATTTTAGCTTTGAATTTTAGTACCTACAATGGGGACAAGAGTCTGAAAGACTCTTCTAGAAGAAACTAGAAAACAAATGGAAAAGGAGTTCAAATTTGAGCTGTCCATGGGCTCAGTTACCAGGTTTCCACTAGGAAATGTGCATGGGTTTTTAGGGACTCTCCCCAGCTGCTTTATCAGAAACAATAATTACTGTCCAGTGACACTGCTCTTCATTTTTAATGTTTTGAGCCCCCTTTAAATAAGTAGTCTGCCCTCATGGGCCACACACCATGGCCTAATTTCAGTAGTGTTTCATCAGCTAGTTCAGAAGGAAGGCAGCCTATGGCGGAATCAGTAAGAACAAATAAAGACATCCAAAGATAAACACAAGCCCTCTGAAAGGTGAGCCTAATGTTAGAATAGTTTGCTTTGCTATTCATGGAGCATCTATTTCGGGACGTCTCAGTAGGCACTGCTGGCCACACCCCGAGGCCGTCTGAGAGACGTTTATTTCAGACTGACGCAAAGGCAGACGGTAAGATCTGAACAATCTTAGCAGATATGAAAATGTGTACATGTGACTTTTGTTTGTTTTCTGAGATCGGATCTCTGATGTAGTCCAGGCTGGCCTTGAATCCCATGTGTAACCAAGGATGAACTTGATCCCCTGATACTGTGACCTCTCTCCAGAGTTCTAGGATTACAGGTCTGCACGCCCACCCTCAGCCTGTGCATATGTATTAAAGGGCAACATCTCTTTTAATTTTTTTCCAGTGTTCCCTCTGTGGGAGGGGAAGGGTTTGGAAAAGCAGACTTTCAATGTATGCAGTCATTAAACAGAAAATGAATGTTCTAGTTGGTGAAACTTAAGCTCATGTTCTCAGAGATAAAATAAGGTTATGGTATAATGTAGTGAGAACCAGTGAGTCACTGTTTCTATTTGCAATAGTATGAACAGCTGTGTTTAAATGACTAGCTATTAGTCAACCATTTCTTTAACAAACACTTCATAAGCATCAACTACGTGCCAGGAACCATGAAATGGACAGACGGCTTCTGTTTCCACAAGAGCCTGGGCCTGACAGTAGAAAAGGAAAGGATACAGTGTTGGCAAAGCAAGAGAAATCCTCAGGGCAGAACGGACATTAGGAGAAACCCTCAACTCTGGTACTGGCTTGGTTTTATTTCCTTCTTTGTGGCTTATTAAATACTTTCTCCCTACTTCACATGCTTCCCCAGCCTCATTTTAGTAATGGCTCCTTCCTTTTACTGTGCAATAAAACCTAGAATCAATAATAATAACAACTGTCATTAATTTAGTACTCGCAACAACCTTGGTCTCATTTTGTATTCAAGGCTATAACAAAATTCCACAAACAGGAAGCTTATATACAGTCAAACCAGATTTCTTGACTTTGAAGACTAGAGGGTCTAATATCACAGCATCTGTAGATTTGGGGTCTGGAAAGGCTCATATCTTGGTTCACAGACTGTGTCATTTTGCTATCTAACTTCAATCAAGCTAACAGCTATCATTCTCTCAATCTCCCAAATGTCACAACTAATGCCATCATCATAGCTGCTGGGATTTCAACATATGCAATATTATGTGTAATATTGATATATAAAATATTACAATATATTATTCTGTATAATGTATAATATAATATATACTATACAACATAATTGTGCAG
>LOJH01031757.1:0-14349 GCA_001685095.1 Ellobius talpinus
GAGGGAAATGGGAGGAGGGGAGGAGGTGGAAATTTTTAATTAAAAAAAGAAAAAAGAGGAAAAAAAAGTTTTTATTTTCAATGTTAATGTTTTTGAACTGGAATATTTACTGTGTATGATTATATAGTATTGTTACTGAAGATTCTGCAGTTAAGAGCATTGTTGTTCTCACAGAGGACTTAGATATTTGCCATGGGAAAACACTCCTACACAAATTATAGTAAGCAAATCTAAAAATTGAATATACAAGTTTATGAATTCTTATAGGTAGAACTTGGTAAATTATTAATAATTCTTCTGGTTTACTACTTTTAAAAAATTAAAACATGAGGTGTCTTTTTATTCTGCTTCTTTTAAAATTTTTTTAGTGTGCAAATGATGGGTCTTATATCTTACTTTCAAACATATATGATTGTCCTATGCTATTTCCTCCTCAATTATCTTCACATGTTCATAACCCAACCCACTGATCCCCTTACCCCCAAAATATCTCTCTAGCTATTATGCCATGTATAAATGGTGCATATGAATTTAAATATATATACGTGCATATATCATATATGAGAGAAAGGGTGATGTTTGTGCTTCTTTCTACACAAATGATTCTCTTTTCTCACCACCTCCTGATGATAGACCTGTTCCTTCCTTTACAACTTGCATTTCAAACATAGATAAAAACATATTTTAGACACCTCATACGATAGATAAAAATACAAATTAGGTGCTTCTGAGTTTAGCATATTTTTCTTAATATGATGATACTAATTTTCAAATGTTTTCCTGCAAATGGCATAATTTTGTTTCTCTTTATGCCTGAGTAAAATCCAGTATGGATACACAAGTCATACACACACACACACACACACACATACACACATGCACTCATGCATACACTCACACTCATACATACATCATGTGCCACATTTTTTATTTACCTATTAATAAATCTGAAAATTGCTTCTTTATGTTGGATATTGAAAGTAGAGTCATTGATAACATGAATATGATGGCAACTCTATGGCATGCTGAATTAGATTCCATCTGATAAATACAAGGGTAATCTGAGATACCTCAGACCATCCTCATGCATTTGTGTTCGATTGTTCATTCTTAGAATTTGTCCAATATGGCTAGTAAATCCTCTCAGAATGATTCTTGTTTTTGAATTACATTCATATTTTCTTGGTCTTATAAATTATTTCAATATTTAATGCTTACAAGTTTTAAAATAATTTAATTTTTAGAGTCTGTACTTTAACATATTTTATATGTGATCTTTAGATATTTTCTTAGTCTTTTTAATTATTGCATATATGAAATTTTGTTCAGAACTTTGATACGTATTAGAGAATGTTTCATTAAAACATGAAAATGTAACTCACTCTGCATATTCAACTTTAATCATTAGTTATTGTTTCATATATTTTAAACTGATAACTTAATTAAAATATAAATCTATAGCTTTTTCCACTGAAATTATTTAAGTAAAATGTTCCTTTAATCATAATTAAACATTAAGCATCCATATTATCCTTTGTGTTAAGTTTATATCTCATAATGTAACATCAGTTTAGATGTTCAGCAAAGTTTCAAAGGCAAGTGATATTTATAATATCAGATTAAAATCTTGCTTTTTTTTCCTTCAACATAATTTTGATTTGGCAATATTGGGTTTAAATTTTTGTCTCCTGATCTCAACAAGCTAGACATACTTTTTGTCATTCCTACACTATAAATCTGTTTCTTTCTCTCAATGGTGGCAGTGGGAAGTCTAGAACACATACCACAAAGCCATTGCTTCATCTTATTGGTCTTGAAACTTATGTTCATTTGCACATTCAGTGATTCTGTCAAGCAACTTATTTACTCATCATGCCCAATAATAATAGATTTTATTTCTTGGAGTTACTAACTTTGAGTTGGTTTCAAGCCATGGTACATCTTTTTATATAATTTAAATAACAATTCATAGAAATGCTGTGGAATAATGTTTTTATATATGTAAAGATTTGTCACTCATATTAGTTTAATAAATGCTGATTGGCCAGTAGCCAGGTAGAAAGTATAGGCAGGGCAACAAGACTAAGAGAATTCTGGGAAGAGGAAGGGCAAAGAGATGCAGTCATCAGCCAGACACAGAGGAAGCAAATGAGAATGCCTCACTGAGAATAAGTAACAACCACATGACTAAGCACAAATTACAGGTTAATGCAACTTGTAAGAGCTAGCTAATAGTAAGTCTGAGCTAATAAGCCAAACATTTTATAATTAATATATGCCTCTGGGTGTTTCTTTGGGACTGAATACCTGAAGGACCAGGTGGGACACAAACTTCTGTCTATATAGAAAGATAACTCTGCTATTGGAAAATATGTCTTATATTACACTGCAGGTTTTTTTATTATTTACATGTGCATGGTACATGTGTGAATTTCACTTTCACATTCCTGCCCCAGAAGTGAAGAAAATGCATAGTTTATTCTTTGAGAAGGGATCAATAAGTAGAACATTTGAACTAAAGCAATATCTGGATTCGTGACTCTAATAATCAGTAGCAAAAGTTATTATTCTCACAGATCAATTTAAACTGACTCAAAAATCAAAGACATGTTTGTACCTGTACTGTCATATAAATAATGAATGAAACTCCAGTGCTCCTGGTTTACCTTATCACCTATCCTTGCTTCCAGGGACAAAAAGTCTTGAAGTATTACTTTTCCTCTTATGTATTTTGATATTATTCGATCTGTTAAAATGCATGAGATAATTCATGTCTACAACTTTAACAGACCACAGTGTCATTTCCTGCATTAAAGATTATATAAGCATAATATGTATGCATATGCATATAAGGAGTTCTTTCCTAATGAATGCTGCAAGTAAACCCAGATCACTGATGTTCCATTTAGAAGGTTAAGTTTAATTGCACATATTGTTGACCTTATCTTTCTCTCTTTTTTCCCAACAGACAAGGAGAATGTAATTATTTTTGAAACAGAGTAATATGCTGCAAATGTGTGACCTTTCCACAGTTTAAGCAACAAATTCACTCAAGGGGTTTCTGGTGAAGCATAATATTAATATACCTAAGCTAGACTGACTTTTAATCAAATATGTTAACATATTACTGAAAAAATTCCCTGCAGTATTTAAATTGTCATCAAGTACTGGATATAAAAGTTTCACTTAACAATTGAGAAAATTTATTTCCTATAATCTTGCTTTGTTGTCTATCAGGAAAACTTATAAACATATTTATATTTCAATGATCAATTTAGTGTATGAAATTCCATCACTAAATATAGTCTTATTTTCACACAACTGGGAATGTCCTAATGTAAAGTTCTTGCTAATTTGATAAGACCAATAGGACAAAGAAGAATTTATACAAAAAAGACTGAAATATTTCAGAAATCTCAAATTGAGAGTTTTAACAATATTTAATTTCTGACATTTAAAAGCTTAGAAACTATATTATATTGGTTGACTACTTCCAAATTTTTACTCTTTACAAGAAAGCATGACTAAATGTATAGGCATTCTTCCTAAGTTCATCACTTCATACTCTACACTGGACAGAGTTGCTGTTCTTTCTTATTAAGTTGCTTACTTAATAACATGAAAGTAACTAATGGCTGTCCACAAAGCTTTTTATTTTATTAAAAAAATCAAAGAAATAATTAAATACTTTGCATAATAAAGTATGACAAAAATTCTTGCAAAATCCAAATGCTACTTCATCTTTGGTGTATTTACTAGTGAATTTGGTATTTAATGCCAACCTAGAGTGTCAATTGAAATAAAAGTAGAAGTTTAATGACTAACAATGGAAACAACAGTAACCAAAAGCATGGGGTCACATGGTTTTAGAACAAAATTCTACCAGACTTTCAAATAAGAGTTAATGCCAATACTCCTCAAATTATTTCACAAAATAGAAAGAAAGTAATATTTCCCAATTTGTTTTATAAGACCAGGTTTATACTGGCACTTAAACCACATAACAATGTAAAAAATAAAAGTGATTACAGACCAATACCCCTTATGAACACACATGCAAAAACTGTCTAAAGTATGCTTGTAAATCCAACTTGTCTGAGATTTTTGTTCTGTCTTGTTACTGCAGTCATTAAGTCCCAAAGAAACCACACAGAAGTCTACATTAGTTATAAACTGATTGGCCTAGTAGCTAAGACTTCTTATTAATGCTTATAACTTATATTAGCCTATTATTCTTGTCTATGATAGCCACATGGCTCAGTACCTTATTGGGCAAGGCAGTCACATCTTGCTTCTTCTGTGGCTGGGTAACAACTGAAGACTGCTCCTCCCTCTTACCAGCATTTTTGTCACCCTGCCTATACTTCCTGCCTGGCTACTGGCCAATCAGCATTTTATTAAAAATAATACAAGTAACAGTATAAAAGGCCATTGTCCCACAGCACTTCCCAAGGATGAGCCCCAGCTGAGATCCTAGCTCCCCCATAATTAATGTTCTTAGTCATGTGGACTCTAAGTGACTTAACACAGTATTCAGAGGTCCAGACTAATCACAACCTTTCCACTTTGCTATAGTATTGCTAGTAATTATGCTATGAACTCAATATCCATGCAGTCAATGCATAATAGCAGATGAAACCCTGGAGAAACCTGCGATTATTAAGATTCTATTAATAATTTAACTGCCACAAAACAATGCCTCAGAAATGGGGAACATTATTATATGTAGTACAGAAAATATTACTATATGTTATATACAGCCTATCATTAATCAGTCCCTACCAGTTACCTTTTATTTTCCATCAAAAACCAACCTTATCATTCCATGCATGTTTATAATTTACTGAATTAATGATAGCATAAGTTGTTTCCAGCATGCTTCACACCACATTTAAATGTTGCAGTTCTCTGAGGGCTTCAATTAGGTGGATCTCTGTGTAGCTCTTGGTCTGCAACTTGAGAACTTCAGATTTCCCTAAAACCCTATAGCATCCTATGTCATAAATCATGTTTCATTACTCAAAACAATAGTACTCAGAAGATCTGTTACTAACTCTTAGCATGTGCAAAGCCTTCTCAACTTCTAAAGTGTAATACAGTCTTTGATTTTGATTTCTCTTCTGAAATATCAGGTTGAAGCAATCAATGTGGAAGAACAAAAAGATCAAATCCCCTTTATTTATATATATGCTCCAGGGATGAGTCTTAGAATTGAGCAACAAACCTTGCTACACCCTAATTCTCCTCTCACAATTAAGGAAAGAGCAGTCTCACAGGCAGCTGTGCATCATTTGTACACTTTCATTTCAAAACGTCAGTCATTTCATTTACAGATGCAAAAACTAAGGTTCCATTTTTGTCAGATTCCTCAATAATCCACAATTATATGTTTATAGGTGAGTTCTAAGTACACCCACTTTCCCAAAGTTGACATCCAAGGGTACACTGTCCTCAAGTCATTCATCTTTCTCCCATCTGCTCTCCCAATCTTGGCTCATATATTTGAGTTACTCCTTTGTCACTATTATCTAACCTTACCATTGGCTTTGTCAGATCTAGTCTGTCAATAGGTCAATGAAAATCAGAAGTGATAGACACACATTGTAATTTTTCTGTAGCAAATTAAGTTTGAATAGAAAAATATTTCAAGTAAGGTTCAATAATAAATGTGTTATTGATTTTTCTCAAAATGTTGTCTTTATTTAATCACTATAACATGTATGAGCCCATGTTTCCCAACTAGTTAATCCTCTGTAATGGTTACAGTAGATACACAGAAGACTCAACACTGAAGTTTCTATTACACTGTGTCCAGAAAGATACTTGTCCCTTTGTAAAACTTCCTCCATTTGTTTTGATTCTCTTTGTGCAAATAATGCTTCTTAAACTGTACACAGAAGATAAACCACTTATCCCCAAAATGTCAGTTTTCTAGCTCTTAGAACATACACATTTCCTTAAGTATCAAAAGGGCTTTCATAGATTTAAGGTTCAATCAACCAGGAGATGTAGAGAATAAATAAAATATTTTTCCAATTTATATTTTTAGCTTTGTTAAGACATTACTTTATCCTATTTGTATTATTAGAATACTTCAAAGATACTATAATAGAAGAAAGATATTATTTTAAAATAACCATTACAGAAAATTTGACTTTTGGATTCATCATAAGTAATAATAAGATCTTTCGATTGCTTACGAACTGGCAACTATGATGCTAAGCAGAAGATATATGTTCTGTGTTTCATCTTAAAGTAAGCCTCAAATTATTGGACCCTGACATCTCCATGATTTATTAAAAGGCATCTTACCTCATTAAATGACTTATCAGCCAATTGCTCTCTCCTCCTGTATAAGCAGAATTCTCAGAAAGATTATGAGATCATTCTTGGAGTTAGTGCTTTGGCATAATTGCATGTAGTGACTACTGGCTGCTATGCAACTGGCTGAATTAGAAACTCAGATTTACTATGAGTGAGGCATGGAGGGCCCACTCTACAGTCTGATGTACGATCAGCTAGGGAATAAACAATTCCAGGTTTGAAATAGCAATTTGTAGGTTAATTATTCAGAGCACTTGGCATGGGTCTCAAGCCTGAAGGGTTTGTGAGCAAAGATGATGAGATCTGCTTGTTACCGGGTCACTCCTGGTGGTAGGAAAATTACAAAGTTTGTCCCAGTGTACCAGGGTGGAAATGAGTGCAAAGCAAGATACCTCAAGGCTTCCCATAGAAAAATAAAATTAACTCAGTAGCTAAAACACAAGTACAAATTGTAAGGAACAGTGGCAGAAAATACCTTTTTCATTTTATGTAGAACTTAGTGCTTGACTTGTTGTCCAGAACCTGTGAAGATGAAGAAATGGCTCATGGCTAAAAGAAATTACTGCACAAGCATTAGAAACAGAGTTGAATTCCATCACTTCCATAATGTAGAGTGCCCTAGTCCTATAACTACAGGTACAAGGGAGACAGAAAGAGAAACATTACTATGTCCTGCCTGTCCTCAGTTTAGGCAACAAATATCAGTTACAGGCTCATGGAGACACCTGTTTCGGTGGTATATGTTCAGAAAAATATAAGAAGACATCCAAATCCCTCTTCTAGTCTGCATAAGTATGAAGGAACATCTCCTGTACAAAGGTATGTATAACAGGATGAACACACATATAAATATATATTTCTACAACAATGAAATTATATATAAATGTGTCATAAATCAGTTTTGAAATGTGGGATGGTAAATAGAAACACCTAATGATAGACATTAAGTGTAAGAGTAGAAAACAGGCTTTATATTCACAATAGACCATAGAATTTTAACCAGTTTAATGAAAAATTTAGTGTAAAATTAAAGAAAAAAGTCTATGACTTATGTACCAGTAAATATAATATGAATTTTCTGAAAAGAAAAAGGTCATATTCAGAATTATTAATAATGCAGACTTGTCTGAACTAACTGATAATGAGACTGGAGTAGCTGTGGATGTTATTACTACTTGATAAATGGTCTAAAATGGATTTTATTTTGCCATAGCCATACTCTGCAAAATGTCATATTCATGCTCAGTGACCTTTCCTAGAAAACTAAATACCTGCAATTAGAGAAGAAATATTTTCTTAAACAGTTTCATGCTTGAGCAACTTTTATCTGCTTAAAATCCATCATTTTATACACATAAATGGCAAAGTATGAACTATTTAAACAGTAGCAGTCTAAAATATTCATTGTTCACTATTAAATATATGATGCAAGACTATTAAGATGAAACAAAATACATTGAGGACTTCAGAGTTGAGCTATTTATGTTTAGAGAGGAAATTATGACATTGCAAGTTAATATATGATTAATAATGAATTGTGACTGACTAAAAGAATGAAATGGTCCTGTGTCTAAATATATCCTGACAATTAACATTAAATAATGCTAATCCCTTAGTTACTTACAAAAAGAAGCATACTGCAAACAGAACTAGGACGTTGACTAAGTGTCTGTGTTGATAATGAGTTTAGACAAATCTTGAAGAAGACAATATAAGAACTGAGGAAGGTCTGTGAAGTTATTGACAAAGGGAATGACCCAACTGTGTTCTGTGGGTGTCTTCTTAGAACTTCACGACTGTCTTGAGTGTGCTCCTTTTATAACAATGGCAAAAGTAAGAACATATGCAAAAATGTACAAGATCATTTTTAAGCTGATGTTTGGTTTATGTCTGGCCAAACCCACCTAATAAAGAAAATCACAGACCAAGCTAAAGTCAGTGTTGAAAGGCAAAAAAAGGGAAGAATGTCAATTCAATTACAAGGAAAAAATTCAAATAGCACCAGAACCAGGTCAGAACTTTCTGTTATTCATGCCCCACTCCTTGAAAAATAGCATAACTGCTATTTTAAAACCTTTGCTTATCTATTTGTTTGTACATCAAAGGTATGTTTAAGAAATATTTAATTTGTAGACTCAGATAAAATATACTCACAATTTTGAAATATCTAAACTGCATGCTCTTGAAAATAAGTACAAATTCAACCACTGTTAGAAAGAATTCAGTATACATCTTTCCCTGAAATAAAGGTCACAGGACAGTGTCATTGACATATTTTCAATCCTTCTATGCCCTTAGCTCAGTTATCTTTGGCTATAAATAGTGTCTATAACTGGTTGCAGGTGGGTTTTGCTCCACCCTAGTGCTTCCATTCAATAGTGAACACCCAGACTTTAGCTTTGTTTTATGTGATAGTGCTTCTTTACTTTTGCTTTATTTTAATTTTTTAAATTTATTTTGCATACCAACCACAGTTCTCCCTACCACTCCTCCTCCTGTTCACTCCTGCCTCCTCCCACTGCCCACTCACTCTTCAGCAAGGGTAAGGCCTGCCATGGGGAGTCAACAAATCCTGGCACTTCAAGATGAGGCAGAACCAAGTCCCTTCTCCCTGCATCAAGGTTGAACATCCTAGCACAGGAATGGGCTCCTAAACGTCAGATCATGCTGCAGGGATAGACCCTGATCCCACTGCTAGGGACCCCACAACCAGACCAACATACACAACTGTCACCCACATGCAAAAAGCCTATAGTCCCATGCAGAGTCGCTAGCTGTGGATCCAGAGTCCATAAGCTTCCACGTATTCAGGTAGGTTGTCTCTGCGGGTTTTCCATCATGATCTTGACCCTCCTTTGCTCATATAATCCCTCCTTCTTCTCTTTGACTGGACTCCTGATTCTCATACCAGTGTGTTTGACTGTGAAAGTCTGCATCTGCATTTATCAGTTACTGATCAAAGGTTCTAGGGTAGTCACCTATTCTGATTTCAGAAGAAGGCCAGTTCAGCCACATTATCCACCATTGCTAGGAGTTATAGGCTCGGTAATTCTTTTGGATTCCTGGAAATTTCCCCAGCGACAGGTTTCTCCCTAACCCCATAATTGCTCCCTCTATCAAGATATCTCTTTCATTGCTTTCCCACTCCAACCCTCTCCTCCCTCAACCATCTTGTTCTCTCATGCTCTCACACCACCCGCTCACCTCTATCCCCAATCCCATGTGCAGTTTGCTCAGGAGATCTTATCTAGTTCCCCTTCCTAGAGCTATACATCTGTCACTCTGAGGGTCTTACTTGTTACCTAGCTTCTCTGGGGCTATGGATTGTAGTCTGATTATCCTTTACTTTACATTTAATACCCACTTATGAGTCAGTGCATACCCTGCTTGCCTTTCTGGATCTGGATTACCTCTATTGGGATAATTTTTTCTTGTATCTGGTTCTTTAAATATTTGTAAAAATTACTTTGAGAAATATCACCTTTGAGCAATCTTCAAGCCTCATCAACAGTAGATAGAAGGGATAGATGACAAAGTTTAGGACAGAAAGTGACTCACAGCAGTTCTCCCAGGTCAGCACTGTGGGAGTTTATACTCATAGTTTCAGTGTCAGTAAGAGCACCCAGATTATTTCATTCTGCTTAATTTTGAAAAACCTATACTTAAAATTATTTTTAATACTTTGTACAGCTTCAATTCTGCTTCTTGGGGTGTGATGGGCTGTTGAATACCTGAGTCTCAGTTATCTCTCTTCCAAATAGAACAGTTTATGGATAATAAAAACCTCATCAAGGACTGAGAAGATAAATGGGAAGAATTAAAAACATGTAGTACTCAAGCATGAGGACCTGAATCCAATCCCCAGTACTATGTAGCTTGAATTTAATTGGCTCCCATAAACTCATAAGGAGTGGCACTATTAGGAGGTGTTGCTTTGCTGGAGTAGATATTGCCTCATTGGAGGAAGAGTGTCACTGTAGAGGTGGGCTTTGAGTTTTCACATATACTCAAACCATGCCCAATGTCTCAGTCCATGTTTGGTTGCCTACAAGAAGTTGAACTTTGAGTTCCTTCTCCAGCACCAGGTCTGCCTTCTCACCACCATGTTCCACCTATGACAGTAATGGTCTAAACCTCTGAACTTGTAAGCCACCAGAATAAATATTTCCTTTATAAGATTTACCATGGTTATGGTGTCTCTTCACAGCAATAGAAACATTAAGGTAAGCACCTGCAAAGAAAAGTTGGGTTGGGATGAGGAAATGTTTCCATAGGTCATTGTATCCTCGGGTCTCACTGCTCTGCAGACTAGCCAGAATAGTCAGTAAAGGTTACACAATGAAAAACACAGCAACGAGAAGTAGAGCAGGAAATCCAGTGCAATCTCACCTTCATAGTTGTGAGAATCTGTACATGCATACATGTATACACATGGACATACACAAACACTCACAACCACTTCACAAATTGGATATTTAACCTGAGACAACTTTTTAAGATATGGGGCCCAGAGTCTAAAGAGTGAGAACAATTACTAAATTTGCCCTGAGCAATTACTGGATACTTTGGTTGTAGTTTAAATTCTGTTTGAAAACTACTTTTAGATTTTTTTTTGTTCTTGACTTTTAAAAACACACATATAGGCAAAACTTAAAGGATAAAATTATCTGCTGTTTAAGAAAAGTAACGTATTTGTTTGTCATAAACTCATCAATGTTAAGTGTAAAAATCGTAATCTTAAGCACACTTAGCAAAGAAACAATTATCCTCATGCTCCTTCAGATTTAGTGCACTAGTTTCAGGTCCAGATATGTAGCAGAATCCCTGGGGCAGTTTCATTTTCCTTACTGACTCCAACCCTAAAGAACTGCAATGATCTTCTGAAACCTTCTTCCCGCCATTCATCTCAGTTAGCCACCCTCCCACACCTGCAGGCACTCACTGGGAACACAGATGCCAAGCAGAGTCAGGAAAACAGGCAACACACAACCATCATACTCTCCCAAAATCCAGAGAGAAAACAGGAACCAAGTAGCAAAACACTTTCCCAAATAAAGACAAATCCAGACACTAGCATCTAGGACCATAATTAAACCAAAGACAGTCTCTTAGACGCCATCTTAAAACCACAAACATTTGCATCCAGGGTAATATGTCTCCCCTAGAGGCCAGCAATTCAACCTAGCTGAAGCGCGTGCACATGCGCGCAAACACACACACACACACACACACACACACACACCAAACCCTTATAACCCTTTATGAGGATGATAGATGTCCTTAAAGAGGAAATTAATCAATCATTTAACAAAATCCAGGAAAACACAAACTGTAAGGAAATGAAGAAAACTATTCAAGACCTGCAAGTAAAATAGAACCAACAAAGAAAACACAAACTGAGGGAATTCTGGAAATGAATGTGTGTGTGTGTATTTAAATAGGAACTATAGAAGTAAGGCTCACAAGCAGAATATAAGTGAATCTCAGGTGTTAAAGATATGACAGAAGATAATGTATACATTGATAGATGGAAATGTTAAATCCAAAAATCTCCAGACACACATCATGGGACACTATGAAAAGAGTAAATCTAAGAATAATAGGAATAGAGAAAGGAGAAAAAACATCTTAAAGAACAAACAATGTTTTAAACAAAATCATTCAAGAAAATCTTTCTTATCTTAATAGGAGATATCTATAAAGGTAAGAGAAACATACAGAGCATCAACTAGAAAATCCCCTTTGCACATAATTAAGATATTAAGCTATAGAACTGAAAAAGAATACTAATAGTTACAAGCCAAAAAGACCAAACAGCATATAAAGGCAGAGCTAGTAGAATTATGTTGACTTTTCAGTAGAGACTCTTACAGCTAGAAGGACAAGGACCGATGTGTTGCAGACTCTAAAAGGCAACAGATGCCAGGCCAGGATACTGTATTCAAGAAAATGTTCAATAGCCATAGATGAAGAAGTTAAAATATTTGATAATAAAGCAGAATTTCAACAGTATCTGAATACAAATCCACTCCTGCAGAAAGTGCTAAAAGGAAAACTCCAACCTAAGTAGGTTAACTGCACTCATGAAATCACAGGGAACAAATAATCTCACACCAGCAAAAACCAAAAGAAGAGAAACACATACAGACAGCAACACTACCATTACCACAACAACCACCAGTAACACTACCAACAAAAGAAAGGTAACATAAATTAATCATTGCTCATTGATATATCTCAAATTCAGTAGTCTCAACTCCACAGTAAAGAGACACAGACTAATAGAATTGTGAAAAGAGGATCCATCTGCTGCATACAAGAACCACACTTTAACATTAAGTATAGGATTTATATCAGGGTAAAGGGTTAGAAAAAGATATTCCAAGCATATGGGCCTAAGAACAAAGATGAAATTGCCATTTTAATATTTAATAAAATAGACTTCAAGCAAAAACTAATCAAAATAGATATGGAAGAATATTACATAGCATCAAAGGAAAAATCTCAAAAGATGATATTTCAACTCTTAACACCAATGTCCCAAACACAAGGGCATTCAAGTTCATAAAACAAACAATACTACAGTTTAATTCAGATATTTACCCTCACACACTGATAGTAGGAGACTTCAGTACTACTTTCTCAACTTCAATAGATCTTCTAGACAAAAACTGAACATAGAAATTCCAGACATAAGAGACTATATAAACCAAAAGGACCTAAAAGATATTTAAAGAACATTTCATCCTAATGTACAGAATATACCTACTTCTCTCCAACCCATGTAACTCTTTTTCAATAGTAACCACATACTAGAACATAAAGCAAGTAAAATAGAAATAAAAAATTAAAATAACTACCTGAATCAACATAGATTAAAGCTAGATAACATTGATAACAGAATCAACAGAAAGCATACAAAATTATGGAAATATGGAAATTAAAATTGAAAATAAGTCAAGATTAAAGCAAAGAAATTAAAGAATTTTGAGAATTCAATGAAAATTAAAACATAACATACCCAAATTTATGGGAGATAATGAAAGCAGTTCTAAGATGCAAATTAACACCACTAAGTGGGTACAGAAAACAAACAAATACACAAATAAACTGGAGAGATCTCAGATTAAAATTTAAAAGCACATCAGAAATCTTTAGAGCAAAAAAGTTGTACTTAACAACCAAAAGGAGTAGATGGCAAGAAATAATCAAACTCAGGACTGAAATCAATAAAATAGAAACAAAGAACTCAAAACAAAAAAATCAATAAAATAAACAGTTCTTCAAGACAATCATCAACAACAAAAAACCCTTAGAAAAAGTAAAATTTTGAGAGAGAATATCCAAATTAACAAAGTTATAAAAGAAAGAGGAACTTACCACAGACACCAAGATACCTGAAGAGTAAAAAGAGAATATACTTGAAGACAGATGCTAAAAAGAAATCCCACACTAGTTCAGAGCTGAGTATCATTAAGGGTTATTTATTTAGGAGTAGACTCACAGATCACAGTAACGTGCTCAAATGGGGAACAGCAACCAAATCCTGCAGCCAGAAAAGAGAGCAGATGTGTGCTTTATATCGGCATTTTTATTATAAGAGGCCACGCCCAAGTGGGTGGGTAACATAAAGGCTACTGGCTGTAGGATTTCCTACAGCACCTTCCCCTTTAGCTTAAATAAAAGAGCTCTAAGCCAAATAAAATTCTATACAATAAGAACAAATATCAGTTATAAAAATTAGAATTACAACCAGCATAAACAATATCAAGCAAGAAATGTGATTAATGTTTTAATAATTATTCTATCCTAAGGAGTTTAAGTCTTGTATTATAAATAACTTGGACAAGTCATGAGAGGAAAGTAACTACATCTATCTAGTCTTCAGCTCCATTGAAGATCCTAGAAGAGAAATAATGTTTTTTGAGTAAGCAGGAAGTGCAATCTAGCAACTTCAAACATGTGCAACAAATGACAGAGACAATTGGCTACCTGGGCAATCATCCAAAGTCTCATTTGCAATGT
>LOJH01031758.1:4921-16734 GCA_001685095.1 Ellobius talpinus
CTATCTATCTATCTATCTATCTATCTGTCTATCTATCATCTATTTATCTATCTAATCTATATCTATCTATCTATTTCTCTATCATCTATCCATCTAATCTATATATCTAGAGAGATCATCTAACTACAAATATACCTATCTACTGTAGGAGTAGTTACCAACATTTTAGAACACAGCTAGCTGAGAGAGTTCCAAGAGACCTTAGTGGAGGAAGGAAAGAGGAGTTGTTATGGATGTAAAGAGTCATTGAAGTGATTAGATTATGTGTTGACTAGTCTAGCTGGAGAGTTGCTGGAGGTTCAAAGCCAGGCTTGGAATTTGGGCACAACCTCATTATTGAGTTGAGCTACAGAAGCAATGGAAAGCCTAGGTATATGACTGTAGAAATGAGGTGTTGACTTGGCACAGGTGACAATTTAAGCAGGACATGTGAGAAGTGGAAAATAGGTTGAACTGAGGACCTTTGCACAGAGAGGGCTTTTGTCTTGTTGGTCTTGTCACTTACAAACCATGTGGTCAGATGGAAACTGTCATAATTCCAGTTCTATTTTTCTTCCTCTTTACAAAATCCAAATAAAAGCATTGCAACCAACCTTAGTCAGATGTGCATAATAAATTCCAGAACTATCTTCATTCAACAAAATATAGAACATTAAAATATATTATCAACTCATACATGAGAGATAATTTTCTAAAAATAATAATATTTATTATTTTACAAAAGCATGTACAACTAATCATTATAGGCTGTGCAAATATGTTACTTATCTGAACTGCCTTTATTTCAGTAATAAGAAACTTTAATTATGTTGGGCATTTGCATTGTGCTGAATGTCTTTTTGTCAATTTTCATTTCATGGTGTGAGAAAATACAATACCCTGAAAAAAATAAGACCTATTTTTAGAAACAACTTTGACATATCATACCATTATAAATTTATCTTCAAAAACTTTTCAGTTTTACCTACTGGTTTGATATATTTGCTTAAATCTCCTCAAGAGATTTCAAAAATTTATATCATCATTGCCCTAAAACATATGCAAACATATAACCATTTTCTCATCTGTTTTTTGAATTTTAACTTCATTGCAGGTGTTAAGGTACTTAATCCTACTCTGGTGTGTACCTGATTGTTGGTTAGTTAGAGTCTTTACCCTCCTAGACAGCACATCTCTAATGTGGGATTTCCCTCTTTATACTGTGAGTACCATTAATGAATAAAGAAACAATATTGGGCTTGCACAGGGAATAGAGGTGGGGGGAGGAAAGAAGGAGGAGTTAGAGAGAAGCCATGTAGCCCTGTTGGAGACAGATGTAACTTGAGCCAGTAAGTCACAGCCACGTGGTGATACACAGATTACTAGGACATGGGTTAAATTAATATGTAAGAGTTAGCCAAAAAGAAGATAGAGCTTATGGACCAAGTAGTGATTTAATTGATACAGTTTCTTTGTGATTGTTTCAGGCCTGAGCTGCCGAGCAGCTGGGAAATAAACAAGTGGTCCTCCCACAACACATCTCCAGCTGATCCTAGGATCTATAGTCTTCAAAGACAAAAAAGCAACAAATTTTGGTGGTTTTTGTTTTTGTTTTTGGTACTATTCACATGCATTACTTCTAAATATTTTATTCTTCCTTTGGCTCATAAATGTTATTTTATCCTTTGGTGAATGTTAAAATAACCAGGGCTTGTTATTGAAGAAGCAAAGAACTACTTTACTGTTTGTATCTGTGGTCTTCACAATGTTTTTTTCTGTAGCTTAAATACTTCTGTCTTATCAGATGGTGATTTTTTTACCATTTACATATAATGTGAAGAATCTGTCAAAATTGTCTTTAACATGTGACCAGCTCTGGAAACATCTCTTTACTTGGTGCTGTGGTCTTGCATCCTTCACATAATGTCCTCTTAAAAAGGCATTTGTTAGTACTTATATAACCCTATGTTAATCACATTGATATACTAAGGTTACCATACCATAAAGTGGCCAGACGTTAAAGTGTGTCAATTATTATATTTTATTTTAAGTCACACGAAGTTAATGTTGTTTTACATTAGCATATTTTCTCATAAAGACACATACAAAGATGTGTTTATAAGCATATGTATGTATGCGTATATACAGTTGTGTCTTCAAACTTATTTGGTGACCACATATAGGCATTTACCACTCTAACATTAAAGAGCTTCCAAGATAAATGCAGATGTTCTCTTCACCTACAAAAAAGTAGGCAATCGGTTTATCATTTGTATGGTATACACATACATCTGGCTTGATTATATTTGTACATGGTGGTAATTCTCAAAAGAGATGTTAAATAATCATAAGGTTTTATTTTATATACATTTATAATTCAGAATCTATTTTTCAACTTAATGAACAACAACTCAGCTTCCCTTTGGTGCTTTAACTCTCATGCTCTTTGGGTAGACTTAAGATTTGTAATCTATCACCTCATTAAGTTATATTGAGTTTCTCTCTACTACATGCTATTGTTCCATGGCTCAGTAACCAAGACAAAGTGACTTAAATTCAGGAAATGCAATTTGCCATGCAATTTTAGATATTTATCTGGCTATAACAAAGACAGAAGAAATGGATGGAATTAATTTATTGTAACTGGATTACACCAGATTATCACTCTCTTTCTGTAGTCAGGTTTTAGCACTGAGAAGATGCTCTAATCTCAGGTATTTATAGTTATTTATATGTCTGTAAGCACTGTATTAAATCCACGTCATTCTCATGGATTCTTCTACTTATGTTTGGCAGACACTATGCCTTCATTACAATGAAGAAACCAAGTATTTACCTGGAATACTTTCCATTATGATCTTACACTAGAATATAAATATAAAGTAAAACAAAAAATTCAATTGCTCACATTAACTAGCATTTATAATTGTATTTTGTGGAGAAACATATTACTCTCTGAAAATGCCAGGACTGTAAGACTAATGATCCACATGAGGCAAGAAGAAAGTCCAGTTCAACATGACTTAGTTTTTTGTGTTGGTTCTAATTTCTAAAGTAGTAGCTCTCAAGCTGGTCAGGACCCCTTTGGGGATTACATATCAGCTACCTTGCATATCATTTATTTACATTGCAATTCATAGCAGTAGCAAACATATAGCTATGAAGTAGCAACAAAATAATTTTATGGTTGTGGGTCACCATCTGAGAAACTGTACTAAGAGATCACAACATTAGGAAGGCTGAGAAACACCATACCTAATCTAAAGTCTGACATCAGGCAGTTTTAGTTATATTTAAGTACACTATAACTTTCAAAAGAAATTTCCTGATAACTATTATTACAATAAAGCTTAAGATGTGACTACATTGAAATATTTTCAAAAATGCCTGTGATCTCTTCTATAAGAATGGAGGTCCCTGTACCTCCCTGGACAAAACAGTGTTGTGAGTGTGGTGACACATATCTAAGGACCTGAGTGCAGGAGAACTGGCCTCCCTCCTTGTTACAAGCTGGATCAGGTGAGCTAGCTGAGTCAGTGCTGTAGAGCTCACCATGTTAGTGACAAGAAGGGACAGCTGGCAGACTGATCAACCCAGCTACCTACCACCCAAGGTTCCGAAACAGGGCTATGAATTGGCCCACCCTAACATCCACCTCATTCATGAACTGCTGGAGCAGGTAAAGGATATGAACCTGTAGGTCCAAAACAGCAGGATCTCCATGACATAGGGCAACAACAAAAGGAAATCAAGGTAGAGCTTGAATGAGAGTCTATTATTAGTGGCATAGAAAAAGCCAGAAGCCTAGAGTTGAACCAACGGCTCATGACAATGAATACTTGCATGTAAATATGAATGGACTAGAGGGTAAACTGTGTGACCTAATGAACCACACAGCCTCTAGGACAAGATCTCCTCCTCCTCCTCCTCCACCTCCTCCTCCTCCATCATCATCATTATCTTCCTCTTCTTCATCTTGTTCCTTCTTCTTCTTTCTCCATCTTAGATATTGAATCATGGGAAACTAAAAAGTATTATTCCATGCCAGTTCATTAGTATTTCAGTCAAATATATAGCTACAGTTGATAGTTGATATGTAGCTCAGAAATTGATAGGAAAAGGAGTTTAAAAATCACATCTATATACAAGAGAAAATATCAAATATTTACCACTTGGGTTTTGAGTTGCCTCACTCAGGATGATTGCTTTGAGTTTCATCCATTTTCCTGAAAAAATGTATGATTCTATAGTTCTTAATGACTAAATAATATTAAATTGTGTAAATGTACCACATTTTCATTATCCTTTCCTTACTTGATGGACACTCTGGCTATTTCCAATTTCTGTCTATGACAAATAGGCTACAACAAACATATCTGTGCAGGTAACTCCACAGTAAGATGCAAAGTCTTTTTGATGCATGTTTAAGCGTGGAATATCTGCATTTTGTGGTAGATCATTTTTCAGCTCTTTGAAAAGCTTCAACACTGGTTTTCACAAGAGCTGCACCTGTTTGTATTTGCTGCCATAAGTGAATCCACAGGTTCTCATCCTCTGTGGAAACAAAAGTATAACCTCCTTTTCAAAGGAATATATCCTTAAATCCAAATTTTTAAGTCAAGATACCTTTAATATATATATATGTTTGTGTGTGTGTGTGTGTGTGTGTGTGTGTGTTGGTTTAGATTAGCAGCCAATACAATGAAATGTCTCTCTGTACTTAGCTCATCCACAGTCAAAATCCTCAAAGAAAACAAAATAATATACATAAACCAGACTTTCTATGTATATTTCATCTTTATGTGGCTTATTTTCCCCTTTAATTTATGACTGTCTGTACTATACCTCTTTAACAACTTTGTTTAATTTTCTTAAACTATTTATTTCCATTTATAACTGTCTATACTCTTTTTCTTCTTTCTCTCAAGTCTACACACATTTTTAAGCACCTTCAGAGGTTTATTTCTGTCTGAATCTGTCTTTATTGCATATCTATAATAATTTTCTGACAAGGAGCACCTTTTTTAAAAAAAATGCTAAGTGGATGTGGCTAAGACTAAGGTTGCTTTGCCTTTTGTCTCCGCCCAATCTAACATGGTGGAGGCATGTTCACCACTTCTGTGAGCAGTACACACCACACCAGTTCCAAGCATGCAGTGGGTTTATGTTGTGCCATTAATTAGTTTGTAACATGCTGATCAGAAATCCCATTTAAATGCTAGGTCTCCTGAAAAAGCCAGAGCAATTCATGCAACTAGCATTAACCTGGAATCCTTCTTAAAGGAGTTTTTTTTTGCTGCAAACAGTGATTTGGGAAGACATCTCTGAATCTTGCCACCATCCAAAAAATCCATCAAAAAAAGTCCATCCAAAAAAATGTCCACCCCAAAAAATAGTTGACGGCTACCAAGAAGCCGAGCTTTTGTGTCTAGAATTTCTTTCCAAGCTCTCTCATGTTTTATGTAGACTTAGCTGAAACCTGTTGGTGTGTCAATCTGTTGGCAGACATTCCCAGCAGCACTGACTTGAAATAATCACACAAAAACTATATTATTTGTAATACTGTTTAAGTAAGTTTATTTCTAGCTAGGTCTTACATCTTAAATTAACCCATTTTATTATTTTATATTTTACCATCAAGCTCATGATTTACTGGTAAGGTTCCCAGGTGTCTTTTTCCTCTGTGTGGCTACATGGCCACCCTCTATCTCTCCTCCTTTACCTGGTTGGAATTTCTGCCTAGCCCTATTCTGTGCTGCAATGGGCCCAAAGCAGCTTTATTAATTATCCAGTGGTATTCCCAGCATACTGAGTGGAATCCCACATCACGAATCTTCCCATGTTTATTTTCCATATGTTTATTATATACTCCAATTAAAAATGGGAAGGGGGAGAAGAAAGCAAAAGACTGCTTTAACATGACACAAAGACTAACTAGAACAGTTAGTTGTTTCAATGCTTGAGACATCAAGCCACTATTTCCTGGGTTAAACATTCCGATGTTTTGGGCAGGACATGAAGCAACCACACCTTAGGCCTAGTATCCCGTAGGCAGCTATTCAATAGTTTAAACATAAACCTCTTATTTTTAAAATGAAGAGGCAGGAATAGGTTTGAATTCTCTGACCTACTTTCAGGGTGGAGCAGATTCACCTCTATGCCACCTCTGTGAGCCATCTTAATGTCCAAAACACCAAATAAACACACCCTAAGTCAAGATGTCTTGCTTGTATCCATACCTATTATCAATAACTTTGACTTTTAGTTAAAGTGGAACAGGACTCACATCTGTGAGCTCCCACACAAGAACACATTTTCAATAATAATATTGTTCAAAACTTAACAAAGTATATTTACAGAAATAAGGATAATTTGCCTTCAATTGTGTGCATACAGTTAGCTTGTATTTCTTCAACTATTCTCTTGTCCCACACAAGGGTCCTGCATGCCTAAGCCTCTCTACAAAGGATAAACTTTTGTGAGGTAGTCTTTTTCCAGCTTAATATTTTTCCAGAATTATGAGATATAGTTAATGCCCCCCATGTTGTTTTCTTATATGTGCCCATTAATCTTTTATTGCATCTGATAATGCCTGCAGTGAATCAGAAAATTTTTCAGGGTCTTGGGTGACAGCTGGTATTTCCAGATAAGAAACCTGAGAAGACTAGGTTCCAGAAGAAATCTAGGGGAAAAATTGGAGAGAGAAAAAAATGTGTTTTCTGGGAATGATTACATCTGTACCATGAGTGACTGTCAAAGTAAATCATCAGCTAAGAGAATCACCAATATTATGAGAGAGAAGAACACATGAAGGCCTTTCAGTTCCAGCAGTATTCAATGCTGTCCTGAGATCCATTGGACCTTGCCAAGTTAAACACTATTACCATTGGATAAGTGTTTATATATTGATCCAAAACTAAGTCAAAAGCTGTTGGAGAAAAAGCTTTTGGAAATTCTTCTGGACATAAAATATTTTTCAAATTTCATTAATTAATTTAATATAAAAATATTGTTCACAGAAAAATTCATATTTTTGACATAAAGAGTGACTGATATGAGTAGAATACATAAGAGTGGAGGGAGACAGAGAAAGGGAGAGAAAGAAAGAGATGGGAGGTAGGTAAGGCCCACCTTTTAAAAGGGAATGTAGGGAATGTGCAAGGTGTTTTTTAGTGGCTACAACTGAGGGCATAACCTGTCAGTACCCCATATCCTGTCAGGACCCTAACTAACCCTGTTAGTTACATATTAACAGGTGGTATTTCAGAGCCAAATAGTAGCATATTAGATCACAAATAGCAATTTAGGAAACCATAAATTAATATGAAATTTCAAGACCAAAGACCCAAAAGTCCAGAATCAGTGTGCCTAGAGGACCGTGGCAGCTCCCTAAAGGCTCAAAATAAAGGTCACTTTCATTTCACTAATACTGTACAATTAGGAAACCTCCAACTACAAAGGGGTGACATTTAAACTTAAAATCAAAACAAACACTAAATTTCCAATTGTTGAAGTATAATAGACTATGGAGACATTTGAGGTTGGACAAATGCATTTTGGATTATGATATTTTTAAAAGCTTATGGGGGCCATGGAGTAGAATGTGGTCATTTGAATGTAATTGACCCCCATAAGGTCATAGAGGGTTGCCCTATTAGGAGGTGTGGTTTTGTTAGAGTAGGTGTGGCCTTCTTTAAAAAACTGTGCAACTGTGTGGGTGGGTTTTGAGGTTTCTTTTGATCAAGATACCACCCAGTGTCAGAAATCAATTCCTGTTGCCAACAAGATGTAGGACTCTCAGCTATTTAACCATCACCATTTTTTGCCTGCAAACCATTATGATCCCTGGCCAGGATAATGATTGAACCTCATAAGAGTTACTTTGGCCATGTTTCCTCTTCAGAGCAATAGAAACCCTAGCTAAGACACTGTGACTAATTTCTGGATGAATACATTCCAAGACAAAAATTACAGTTTAACTCACAGTTTGAAAGGGTACAGTCTGTTATGCTGAGAAAGGTTCCTTGAAGTCCATGCAATCAAGAACATGCAACTTGGTTATCTCATACCTCAGGGTACCAGGATGCAAAAAAGGAGAAGACTATAAGCATAATTATGACATAATTTTTAAGACATGCCTCTAGTTAGCTATACTAGCCAGCTGTAACTAGTTTCTCTATCACTCCACATTCCTCTAGAGGAGAGCACCTAGATGTAGTGCTCTAAGAGACAAGTTTGTGGAGGGTATTTTATATCCAAACAATAACACTAGGATTCAAAAGATCTTTTTAACAATGCATATTAATATATAATATATATTTAAATTAAGTTATACCAATTGTGATAATAATGCTTCCTGAAGAATTATAGACTGTTTATCAAAAAATACAGTGTTGGAAACAGGAAATCTACCTGTTGCTAGTCAGAGGAGTCCAATGACACAATATAGGCTGTTGCAATTGCCCTTAGTTATCTCCCTGTACTTGGAAGGAAGAAACTATTGCTGACAAAACCATACAGTTTGGATACAAAAGAATCTAGCTATAACTGACCTGGAAACCTCTTTTCTGAGGACTAACTCTCATAGTAACTTAAGGTGCTTTATGAACTGTCAAGAGATAAAAGCAAGCAATATTGGTAAGCAATAGTACCACATCAATGACAAGTCTGCTAAGGTTCATGTGCCCAAAAGTGGAATAGATATCATGGCAGTAACCAACAGCCATTCAATTTCAGTTGAGGCCGACTCAAGCAGCTAAGATTTAGGGATAGTCTGGAAGAGAGTCAAAAACGATTTTGGAGTCAGAGGATCAGGGTGTATGCTTTGAGTAAGTATCTTTGCTAAATGGTGAGGAAGCTCCCCAAATGGAGAGAACCTAGTGCAACCCTCTTAAGAACCCTCTTAAGAATAATATATTCAGTCACAGCAATAATGGGGGCAGAAGCATATCAAAGTTCTCGTATATACTAAAAAAGTTAAATACTAGAAAGAATAGCAGTGGCCCTTTGAAATTTCCTACCAAATTGCGTAAAAAAATACTTAATTTTTTGAGATTATAATATAATTGCATCATTTCTCCAATCCCTTTCCTCTAAACTCCTCCAGGTTCATTTCTTTGCCCAAATTCATAGCCACTCTTTCTTTAATTGCTATTAAATATATGTAGGGAATTGGATACATCAGTTTTTTTTTCTTTTTTTAGAGACAGGGTTCCTCTGTTTCTCTGAAGCTTTGGACTCTGTCCTGGAACTCTTGTAGACCAGGTTGGCCTCGAACTCACAGAGATCCACCTGCCTCTGGATCCCAAGTGCTGATTATAGGTGTGTTAAGATACATCAGTATTTTTTTTAAAAAAAAAAACAGTTGACAGGCTAAAGAAAGATATTTCAACACAATTAGAATTAACTTTAGCATTTTCAGTAATTTTTGAATAAGGCAAAAGAAAATTATTTGTATAAATTATAACTAATGGTATCCTTGATCTCAAATAAAATTTCTTAATCTCTACTCAAAAAACAAACAAAAAACATGTTTGGAATTTTAGGAAATTATCTTTCAAGAACACAATAATACAGTGACAAATGCAGGGGCAGTTTGCAAGATCACTAACTCTCTCATCATAAAAATAGGTTTACAGTGAATAAAATATGAAACAGAATGTGAATATACCTTTAAAGTATTATCTTGATTTAGAAAGCATTGTTTTCACTTTATCTCCCACAACTGGCACTTTTCATATGTTGCTTCTACTTTTTCTCATTCCATACAGATGACCCACAGGGAAGCAGAACATCTGAGTTTCCAAAGAGCTGTTAGAATACCACCAAGAGAGATGTGACCTATACTGCAGGAGATAGAGGAGGGCATTTCCTCATTTGGAATTGAGGCAGCTTTATTAGAGGAATTTAGTAGAGCTACATGTGGAAATCTCTAGGGTATAAAGTAGAAAGATGTGCTCTCTCTGATGTTGGCTTTAGTGATATATCTCTTTAATTTAGAAGCATTACTTGACATAAGTTTGAAAAGAATTGACATATGCTTCAAGAAGGACACAAAATTTAAATGTATAATGAATTCCTGGGGATTCTAAAATTAATAATTAGAAAAATTAGAAACAACACCATTAGTTTTATTTGTTACTGATTGAAGAAATCATGCAAAAGAAAAGAAATGATAATGCTATCTGGATTCTGGGAAATCAGCTGGATAACTAATGAAAACTCTAGCATAAATTAATACAGCACTGGATAAATTTGGTTGTTGGCAAAATGAGTTTTACAAAACTACTAGTAAAATTATAACAAATAGTCATAAAGTGACAATTAAGCATTAGTATTATTAATCACATTAATAAAAACCATGAGTCTGATATCTGAGTAAAAACCTGGAAATTCAAAGAACCAGAAACAGCTACAAGTTGCTTCCTCCTTCTCATATTTTTCACTACAAAAGGGCTGAGATCCTGTCTCTGCCCCCACCTCATCACTTTGTCTCTCCACCTCCCTATTGCTGCGATTAGAGGTGTGAGACACAACAGCTTGATTTCTGTGTTTAAATAGTGGCTAGCTACATTCTCTGATATCCAGGCAAGATTTATTATCATGTAAAGTTTTGCCCTTTTGTCTAAATAAAAAGCAAAGGTTTTAACTAAAAGTAAAACTATAAACAACAAGTATAATAACTGTATTCAGTTATATATTGGCAATAATTACATTAACAATATCTAGTCCATTAGCATTTGACAAATTCAGAAAAAAATACTCCATTATCTACTCTATCTTTTTGAGTTCAAAGTGTTTTACCTAATTTACTTTCTATTCAAACTTGGATTACCAACGCAAAACTATCTTTTTATGTTTCTCAAGAGTATATATTTTACACTTCTTTTATGATTTTCTTCTCTGAATCTGTTAGTAAGAAAAACTATAACTGACTAGTCCTCAACTATATCAGAATCCTGAGAAGGAAATAATATTGCCTGAGTAATCAGAAAGTATGAGAAAGTGACTTCCAAAAAATTTGAGAAATGATAGAAACAGCTGAATTTCTGGACACTCATCCAAGGCATTGCAACATTGGGGTATTCACCTTTGGCTTACAGGCCTAAAATATCAGATAGACTTTTCTGTCATGCAATATATTCTGAAGAGGTTTGCTACCTTATCTTGGCAAAGTTCAGCAGTCACTTTCATTTGAGTCATACATGTATAATTTGGACAGCATACTGTCAGCACTCAAGGCAAGGAAATTTTCTTGCCCAATGTATAACTTTCATCAAAAAGAAAGTAAACTCCATATGGAGTTTCTTCAATGGCCATCATCTTCCCTGATGTTAGTGCTGTCAGAAGCAGATATTTTCATTGTTATAAAAAAGGACCATATGGGTCTGCGAGGTCCCTGGCCAGCAAGGAGCCCTGATCCTGTGCCACAAGTCCATCAGAGGGGTGAGTGTGTTCCTGACTGGCCAGCAGAAGCTACGGAAAGGTAGCACAAACATTCCTCAAACCCCTAAACTCTCAGGTCATTCTTCAGAGGCTTCTCTCCCTGGCTACTACCTCTCTCTTCCTATCCCATCCAAGCTTGCACCCAGGCTCCCTTTCCCTTCTTTGGGGCCAGAAGATCCCCCAGCACAGCCTGTTTTGGGGCTGGGATGGGGTGGTGAGTGCAACCTGGCAGGAGTTCCTTTGTTTCACTAAGCCTGCAGGCAGCAAGCTAGCACTTTTGTCTTCAAGGTCCCTGGCCAACAAGGGGCCCTGATGCTGTACCAGAAGATACATCAGAGAGCATTTGAAGGAAGAGATGGGCAGGTTCCAATGCAAGAATTCCTCCAACA
>LOJH01031760.1:0-16734 GCA_001685095.1 Ellobius talpinus
TGTTTAAATGAATACAATTTGTGTGTTGTTATTTCGGGGTATAAGCTATCTGTACGGGAGCCGGGCAGGATGAAAAGCAGGCCTGTGCCCCCCTATCACTACACTTTCTCTTAATTCTCAAGTATAACATCTACCTTAAAATCTCTTTTAATAAAGTCTGGCTCTGCTTCATACCAGCTCATCCTGAAATTCATTTTTGTGAAGTCAAGAATCTGGCTTTAACTGAGAGATGGTCCTTGAAAGGTAGAAGGTTCCTAGGGATGGTTCAATGAAGAAAGCTCTCACTGCCCTAGCATGGGGGCAGAATTCGCATACCCAATAACCACATACATGTCAGGTTCAGTGGCCTGTATATGATTCCAGTGCTCAGAAGGTGGAGACAGGTTTTCTAGGGAAAACTGGCCAACTAAACCAGCTGTATCTGTGGTCTCTGGGTTCACTTGAAGGACACTGACTGGATTCATTAGGTAGTGAGTGACTAAGAAAGACTTAGCACTAGTCTTGGGCCCTCATACATGGTGTATACTTGTAGGAACACACACACACATACATACACACACAGAGACAGAGACAGAGACAGAGAGACAGACAAACAGAGAAAGAGAGAGAGATTAAGGAAATGCCTTAGACTCCTGAATGACAGTTTGAAGCCATACCTCCACTACCACATTGCTGGCAATGAAAGGAAGGACCCTCACAGTTCGATTATGTAGATTTATCAGAAGAACTGGGAGGCTTCTCTCTCCATGCACATGCGCTCAAGCAGGAAAGGTTGTGTGAGACACAGCAAGACAGTGAAACTCCTTAAGTCTCACCTGAAATCTGATTTGCTGGTGACATCACATGGATCGTCCGTCTCCTAAACAGTGAAAAATTAATTTTATTTTGTTTACTTCCCCCATGTCCATAGTATTTTGTTATGGTATCTTAATAAGACTAAATTTTGATACAAAGAAACAAGGGACTTGTGTAGTAAATACTTGGAATTGTGAAAGTGGCTTTGAAGTTGAGTATAGGAAGAAGAGCTGGAAACAAGGACATTAAAGACCATGAGCGGAAGGCTTCAGATGAAATGAGGGACTCCATGTTTAGACCCAGAAGAAAAGCAGTCTTTGTTATAAAGTGGTAAAGAACTCATTCAAACTCTGCGAGAGTGTGTTCAGGAAGGGCAGGACTTGTGTGTGATAAAATCATTGTACTAATCAGATATGTCCAAGCAAAGTTCTAGAGGTACTTTGCAGCTCAACCCCCTCATTCCTGTTCCTCATACAGAAATGCGAGGGGAACAAGATGAACTGAAATGAAGACAAGGTTGTTCAGTACAAAGGAACAGGATGTGGGGTTACCTGGACTGCAGACTACAGAAGAGATTGTTCTAAACAGAATCTCAAGGATGCTGTGATTCCTGAAGTTAATGTGCAATCTCAGGGACCCAGACATAAATATCAGATTGTGCCAGTAAAAACACTGATCTAAAGAGGAATGAGACAGGGGGATGGAGTGAAAGAAAGCCTTCAGAATTCCCACTACCTGTGAGAGCACATGGTTGGGCAGATAAATATTTATCTGCGCATCATGCATGACTCCTGAAGGAAATGGAAGAATGTTTCTGGAGGCCAGTGGATGTCACCAGTGTCAGCTGCCTTGAGTTTTCAGTGGGCTCTGCTGCAGGGTGTCAGACTTCTCGTTAGCACCCCTAATGGATCCAGAAAACAAGAATGGACACTCTAGAGTACGCATAGGCAGAGTCCTGTGATGTGGTATTTCCCTCTGTTTGCTGTGATTACCATTAGTGAATAAAGAAACAGCTTTAGGCCTATAGCAGAGCTATAGGGGAATAGGGCTAGGTGGGCAAAACTAAACTGAATGCTGGGAGAAAGAAGGACAGAGTCAGAGATAAGCCATGTAGCCCCACTGGAGATGGACAGAACTTTACCTGGTAAGCAACTGGCACATGGCAATACATAGATTAACAGAGATGGGTTAAATTAAGATGTAAGAGTTAGACAATAAGAAGCTACAGCTAATAGGTCAAGCAGTGATTTAAATAATACAGTTTCTGTGTGATTATTTCCTGGCTGAGCAGCCAGGAACCAACAAGCAGCCTCCTGCTACAGTCCTGACCCAAAAAGGACTGTCTTCAAGCTCTGAAGACTAATGGGACGTGCCAAACTAGAACTTAAAGTTCTTTGGTACCCATAACACTTCATCGCTTATTTCTCCTTTTGAAATGCGAATGTCTATTCTATATCTACCTTACCTTGTATCAAGGAAGTTCATTTCATAGTTTTACAGTTATGTGGCTAGTTGTCTTTGGCCAGACTGGGTGTTTCTAGTTCCCAGCACCTTGCTCAAATGATTAAAGAAATCCACAGAGATCACAAAGCAAGGAGATTTACTTAAGTGCAATGTGAAAGTACAGGCTACAAATGCATCATGCAAGCTCTGAAATACCAGGTTACAGTTTGAGATGGCACATGAATCTGGTGATGGTGTTAGTAGACATGGGCTTTGGAACATAATGGGGATTTAATTAGGTCATGAAGGTGAAACCATCTTCAGGGTGGGAAGGTGGCCATATCCAAAACAGGAAGAGGGTCTCTTCTAGAGGCAAATTCCCTAGCAGCCTGGCCTTGCACTCTACAGCCCTACAGCCCTAAGAACACGGATTTCTGCTCTTTGTGGAAGTGGAGTGGCAGCTGCGCTGACTAAGGCAGTAGGCATGACGTTTATATAATCAGTTTGAAGTAATGAGGGCACTTGCAGTATCAAGAGCAATGGGCCTGGAATAAGATCAAGAGGGCTTCTCAAAGTTAAAGAATCCAGAGTACCAAAATCTTCATCCTCTTTTCTGTACCCAATTAAGGTTGACTTAGTTCCTGTTGGAAATTTCTGATGAAAACTTTGATGTTAGGGATTCAGAAAAAATGTCTGGCTGCGGAATGTGCTGCACATAGCCTGGTGAGCTTGGAAGCCTGTGGTCAGCTAGGTAGGAAGTCCCTTGGCCCATCAAGCATGGTCTAGCCTGCCCCTAGGGGTAATTTCTGGTGATGATATGCTAGGGTGTGATTCCTTGCCCTTGGAGGGTCTAGATAAAGTGGAATTTATAATCCTTTCAAATGATGGAAGTTCAATGATGGACAGGCAGATTTCACCCATGGATTCTATCCAATAACATGAAATAACTCCCAGCATAACTTTAAGGAAAAGGACTTAAAAATGGATGTACTTAATGCTCAGTACATAGAAGGATCAGTTCAGTGATGAACCTAGAGTCTTAGTTGCCCTAGATTAGGTCAGATGGTCATTGTCGGGAACGGTTATGTTGTACCCAATTCCATTCACCCCTACTCATATACAAGCCCAGAAATAAGCTCTTGCAAGTAGAAATGACTGTGCTGTCTTGCTGTGCAAGGCAGGCCCTTCTGCAGGTGCAGGGGGTATCATGTTTCATACTGGGCTTTGGTTTTTGCTATGCATGAACCCCATTAGAATGCACAAACTGTTGCACCCACGCTGGCCTCTTAGTGATGGTGGTAAGGCTATGAAGCAGAGAAACTGCCTGTCCTCACCTTCAAGACCTAGATCAAGAGTGACTTTCAACAATCAGATCGCTCACTGTTTGCCTTACTCTAACAGACTGGCCCCTACTTGGCTCCACCCACTCATCGCAGCATCCCTAACAAGCAAGCAGAATGACTAAGACCACAGATACTCTTCCCATGTGTATCTGTAACAGAGTACCAGATGGATAGAAAAGTTTGCTTTCTTTCAGTGTTTTTATCAGCTTCTATACATTTTATGTAATAGGTTCCATTATGAAATTTTTATACAGGTGTCTATTCCATTTTTATTATATTACTGATTCATCTCCCTTCACCATTACCCATCCCCTCCTCTTCCCAAGTAGCCACCATCTACTTTCATACTTATTGCCCAGTACCTAGACTTTGCTACAGTCTACGTTAGAATCCATGCAACACCCAGCTAATTTCCCCTATGTTAATTGTGTATTCTAATTAGTTAGAAGATCTAGCAATATAGTGAGATACCAGGCTTGCCAGGCAAAACCGACTGCCTGTCTATTACAGACAAATGCAAACGATTCCATGGGTCAATATTTTTGTGTGCCTAGAAAAATACTCGGGGAAAACATTGGTGAACTAGATTGTTCCTTGAGTGTTTTTCCCAAACATCCTTCCATTAAAAACATACTTGATTCCTGATAAGTTTATTTTCTGCCTCAATGTCAAACCCAGGGATCTCAATAAAAAGAGCTAAGGTGTCCAAAGAGATAAAATGCTGAGAGGTATTGACTCATCCTCTGCCAATCACTTCTCCCCGTGCATTGCTGCGCTCATAGGAGATAATAGTTTTGACCTCGTCATCTTAGACTGTTCTGTAACTACTTATGCTTGATGTCCTTTAATCTGGCCATTTCGGGGACACTTCCTTAACATTCTGTGCAAGACAGATTCAGTTTCATTTTAGGCCAACTCTAGCTTGCTTTTCTTCCTTACTCGATTTTCTGTGGCTGAATTTCTATTTTAGCTTCCGTTGTATCTGTTTTATTAAATAAGGATATATGCCCACACTTATTTTTATTTTCATTAACTTAGATATTGTACCTGGAATATGTGTTCTTTTGGAATATCCATGCTTTTTTTCTTTGGACAGACTATGTTGCCCAGGTTACTTCGATCTGTAGACAAGGATCACCTTGAACTTCTGATCTCCCTTCCTCCATCTCCAGAGTTCTGAGATTTCAAGGATACACCCTAGTTGGTGCTGTGCTGGGAGTTGCACCTAGCGTTCAGACATGCTGGGTTAGTGCTCTACCAGGTGAGCTACAACCCCAAGCCTGAATTTTCAAGTTCTGGGACGGAATTGTCATCTCCGTCCTCTGTCACCAACTTCTAGCAGAACCAATCTCTCTTAACCATCACCAAGGCAACAGTCTGTGCTCTTCTGTAAATCTATCTCAGTTTTCGGTGCCTGCTTGGAAGATTTGCTCCAGTATTCGTAAACCAGTAATAATGCACAACTATGATATAATATGATATATGATATGATATAACATAATGATGCATGTCAGAAGTCCTAAGCAGACAGAAAAGTTCTCCCCACATAAAAGCTGAGTGATGTTGAGCATACCACAAGAACTTTCTAGATGTTATCTATTTTGTACGACGGCCACTGTTCAGATTTAAGCAACTTTTCACATTTAAACAAAATTCAAAATTTAATATTTAGTTCCTTAGTCAATAACCCACATTTAAGCTGAGCGAAACCCAGAAACTGCATACGACTAGGGGGCCACCTTGTCATACTATAACTATAAACCAAATCCACTATCGCAGAAATGTCTGTTTCTGCCTTCCTGACTGTGGGCATTATGTACTACAGAAGAATGCGGGCTTATGGAAAGTAAGCTGACACGAATTATTCTGAGAGCTTAGGGGAGATGAACTCGGTCATAGGCAGCCTGGATGTAGGTAAACACTTCAGTTTAGGGGGATCGTGGCTATCCAAGCACTGCACCATGGGCAACATAATGAGACACTGGAGGTAGAGACAGGTCCTTCAGCTACACAGTGTGGCAGTTTCTTGTTCTTTTAGGTTTATGGGATGGTGGGATGGGTTGGGGCATGATCCATGCCAAGTGACCTAGCCTGTGTACCAGGAGTCATGAGGCACTGGTAAAGACTAGCTGTAAGTCAGGAAAGATTTGGATTTGGAAGGCACAGACTTGTTGCAATGGATAGAGGGAGATCTCAGATCTTTGTGATATTTGAGATCCTAGTATCACAGCAGCATGCTGTAGCTTGCCTTGAGAGAAGGACACTGTGGGAAATGTGACCTGATTTAGGGAAGGAAGAATGGCAGCTAGAGCATAAGAGAGAGTGATCTAATGGTGGGATCAAATGTGTGAGGTAAAGAAGACGAACTGCGTGATTTCCAATTGTCTCCCACCTCTCAGGTCCTAGGTTCCTAGAATAGAGGGTGGACCTTCCCAATAGTTTCCACAATACCCTCACCAAAGCCACCATTCACTCAAAGGGCAGCAAAAGTATGGTATGGATCAATGTTTCCATAGGAAGATGGTCTGATCCAGGGGCAGAGGGATACTGTCTTATCTGAGACTTGCTGGGGGTTCTGGGCATGTGGAGTTTATCAGGATCCTTCTAGCCTTCTACTTTACATGACTAGTTCAAAACCAGTGTAGAACACACATGGTGATGTATCATTTTGCCTCTGACAGGACCTTGCTCTCACTTCATTTTACCCAGTGCACATAAGAACCACAAGCCCCACAGCAGACCGAGGCTAGGTGCTGTGCAAGGCAGTGGCCACAACTGATCTGCTCCTTCTGTTTCATGTTAATTATTTTGGCGGCAGCAGTAATATGAACAAAGAGCTGATAGATATAAAGTCCGCACAGAAGAACAAATAGGAGGCATATGTATAATTAATCTATCCATTTTCATGCAGGTGTCCGAAAACGCTCCACCATTGGCTGTATAGCCTCCTCTCCAGCAGGCCAAGACTTCTCAGAGGAAACTATAGAAAAGCAGGCAGTGCAGAAGCAGAAAACCAATGGAGAAAAAGGGGCTTAAAACCAACCATAAGAAGGTTTAAAACAGAAAAGTTTCTTCTCTACTACAAAAGGCAAAATTGGGCTGGTGAGGCAGCTACATGGGTAAAGGCATTTGCTGCTAAGACTGAGAGCCCGAGATCGACCCACAGGCCTCCCACGGAGAGAGGAGAGAAACTGAGCTTCTCTCTACTCCACATCCACAGCCAATGGCACGTGAGCACCCCTCACAAAAACATAAAAATAACCTTAAAAATCAGCCAGGTACCCCCATGACACAACAGCATCTAAAACCATGAGCAATTTTACACAGCACCCAAAGGGATTATTTGCCCTAATTGCCCGATGTCATGTGCTGATCCATTCTTCCTAGAAACATAGAACAATGCCTAGGATATGTTAGAGTGTCAGGAGATGTGAGCAGTGATGGGCTCCGGGCAGCATCTGTAGTGTAAACATAGAGGTGTGTTAGCAAGAAGCGGGTTTCAGGACCTCAGCAGACCATCTGCGACCGCATCCTAGCAATTAGACAGGTCTCAGAATGTAGAAGCTTTCTGAAATCTGTATCAGTGAAATGGAGGCCATATTGGCTGTGGGTACACATAGGTTTTTAAATTTTGAATTTTGTGTGTGTATTGTCGTTGTTTTCACCTTTAGCAACACAAACAACAAATCTCTAAGGTCATTAGGGTGACAGAACAGAACTCATGAAAAGCTGTGCCTTGAAGGTCTCAGCTTTGACCCGTAGGAGATGGCCAAAGGCAGCAAGGTGGTTCATTGAAGGTGGAAACATCACACTTGACAGAGCAGATAGTAGTGGTGACATTGCACAGACATTCGAAGTCACCTTTCATTCCCCTTTGCTCATGGCCACTCTCCATCTTCTCTCCAGCCCCAGAATTCCCAGCAGATCTTGGTTTTGACTGGTCTATCCCGGTGGGACTTGGGAATAGAGAAGAGTCAGAGCACATACCTATTCTCTCTGGGCACAGGTAGAAATCATCTCTGAAGAGGGTGTGTCACGTGGTCTCCATTCCACAGTGTTGCACGTCCTAGGTCTTCTTCACGTCTCTCTGTTCCTCGCTCCTGTGAGTATAAACAAGTTTCTCTTTTGTTAATCCTGAAGCTTCATTCATGATCGTGATTAGAAAGAGTTGCTAAATTAGAGGGCAGCAGAGGTGGCTCATGGAGTTAGGAAACCAGAGATTAAATTCCCAACACCCACAGAAAAGCTGTGTGCAGGCATGAGTGCCTGTAACCCCAGAATTCAGGGGCAAGTACAGGCAGCCTAGCAGAAATACCATGCTTCTGGATCTGTCTCAAGGTAATAAGGGGGAGATTTGGGGGAGGATACCAACATCCAGCTTCAGTCTTCATGTGAGTTAACTAGGCACATGCATCCACACAGTCACATACATATGCCGTATACATATACTACACACATAAACCACATACCACACATGTGCAAACCACATAATATACACACACACTTCACTAAATTAAATTGTCTTTCAAATCTCAGCCTCCTGATTCACTCTGTCAGAATTCATTCTCATCAGAAATATGAAGTTCTCAAGTTAGAAACAGAACCATGCCTCACCTTTCAATGATGGTGCTAAATATTCCCTCCCAGACGCTTGATGGAAGGACAAAGTCACATGTTTGCCAGGGTGATGCTACCTGATGAGGACTGTGACAGTGTCAGGGCCAGCCAAAATGTTGTTTTGACATTGTTTATAATGTGCCCCCATTATTCATTGGGGGCAAGACGAGGTTGTCTTAGTCAGGGTTCCTATTGCTGTGATGAAACACCATAAGCAAGGAAAATTGTGGAGGAAAGGGTTTATTCAGCTTATACTTCTACATCACAGCTCATCTTCAAAGAAAGTCAGGACAGGAACTCATACAGAACAGGAACCTGTAGGCAGGAGCTGATGCAGAGGCCACGCAGGCATGCTGTTTACTGGCTGCTTTCAATGGTTTGCTCAGACTGCTTTCTTATAGAACGCCGGACCACCAGGCACCACTCATAATGGGCTGATGGGGGCACAAGTCACTGATTAAGAAATGGCCTCCAGTCTTGCATACAGCCCAATATTACAGAAGTTCCCTTCTCTTAGATGACTTTAGCTTGTGTCCAGTTGAAATGAAACTGTCCATCACAACTGGCCCCTTGTCAACATGGCACATGAGTACATCACTGTTCAGCCACAACAACGCCTATATTATTCACCCCCCAAATCTCACCTTAAAATCAGAAATAACTTTAAAAATCCTGTAGTCCTTGCAGATTCAAACACATTAAAGTCAGTCTCTTTAAAGGCCCAAGATCTCTTTTAAAAGCTCAAAATCTCTCCTGTACAAATTAAAATTAAGTTAAATCCTTTCTTACTTCGAGATGGAAGAACCGGGGCGTAGTCACAGTCAGATCAAAGCATATCCAAACTTCAACCATGTAAATAACTTAATGTCCAGTATCTGTGGTTCACTGACTATATTCTGGTCTCCTCCGAAGGGCTTGGGTCACTTCTCTGGCTCTGCCCCCTGCAGCACGAAAAGGCTTATCTTCTAGGTTCTAACTGGCTTCACTCCAATGCTACTACTGTTATTGGTGGTTATCCCATGGGACTGGCACCTCCAAAACGCTGCTGCAACAGAGCTGCACTTTTTACTAATAGGCTCTCCTGAGCTCTCTTCAGGGACTCCAACCCTGCCACACAGTGCCAAGACTCAGCTGCTCTCCATGACCCCTTCGCAGCTTCAAAATCAGCACCACCTGGGTGAGTCCTACAGTACCAAGTTCAGCTGCCAGTGTTAAGGCACAACCATAGCCATTCTGGAACACAGCTTCTGTGTGCTGACTCAGGAAACACTTTGCACAATAGTTCACCTCAACAACGATGATTTCTTGTTAATTACAATGAATTTTTCAGCTCCAGCTGACCAGCACTGAGTATCCCGGAAAATCAAAGTCTTCATTTTAGTAGTTCTGGTATCTTGTTAATCCCAGCTGATTCTTCAGCCCCAGCTGACCAGAAACACAGATTAATAGCTCAGAATAACAAATGTCCTGGTAGAGTCTTTGTCTCCCTCTGAAACTTCACAAGCCCGGCCTCCATCATTTGTATTGCCCTCAATATTCTTCTCTTCCAAGCTCCTACAGAACAGCCTACTGAGGTCTCAACACTCAATGGCTTTTCTAGTCCAAAGTTCCAAAGTCCTTCTATAACCCTTCCTGAGACACATAGTGAGTCAGGTCTCTCACAGCAGTACCCCGCTGTCCTGGTACCAACCTGTCTTAGTTAGGGCTACTGTTGCTGTGATGCAACACCATAATGAAAGAAAATTGGGGAGGAAAGAGCTAATAGTGCTTACACCTCCACATCACATTTCATCATCAAAAGAAGTCAGGACAAGAACTCAAACAGAGCAGGAACCTGGAGACAGGGGCTAATATAGAGACCACAGAGGAGTGATGTTAACTGGCTTGCTCCCTCGAGCTTGCTTAACTTGCTTCCTTATAGAACCAAGTACCATTAGGCCAGAGATGGCACCGTCCATAATGGGCTAGGTCTTCCCCATCAATCACTAATTAAGAATATACCCCACAAACTTGCCTACAGTCCATACTTAAGTAGGCCTTTTCTTAATTGAGGTTCTCTCCTCTGAGATGACTTTAGCTTGTGTCAATTTGACATAAAACTCTCCAGCACAGGGGTAAAACCTGGGCCTTAAATGTGCCAGCTAAGTGCTCTACCACTGAGCTGCATCCTCAGCTCTCTGTGGACTTTGAGCCTAGCTTTCACTAAATTGTCCAGGATGAGCTTGAACTCACTCAGAAGCCCAGAAAAGCTCTCTAACCTCTTGTCTATCTGCCTTTGACTTGCATGCAGCTAGGACTGCAGTTCTGTACCACGAGCCCCAGCCACCAATAACCTTAACTTCTTGATCTAGTATGTTTGTTTGAACCAGGTCCTGGGTGTTTCCCAGGAGCAACCCAGGCTTTCCCACAGCCCCTGTGAACCTGTGCCTGCTCTGCTCTCATTTCCCTGTATACTATTCTACTTAAACCAGTAGTGAGGGGCTCAGTAATCTCCCAACTCAACTTCCCTGAGGTCCTGAGCCTCCTTGGTGACTGTATATCTAACATAGCACATTGCAGTCTCATCCTGGTCTTCACTGCAGCAAGAATCAGCCTCAGACTGGAAGCACTAGCTGACCCTTCCTGTCATCTAACTTCAGAAGTGTCTCCCAAGCCCACCCACATTGTGAGATACCCTAGCTGATTTCTTTATACCAGTCTTCCTATTCCCTCTTAAATAGCCCATATTAAAAGCTATTGCGTGACCTTCAAGGCTGTCCTGGGTCCTATGGCTGAGCCTAGGTCTACTTTCATTGATGGGTTCAGAATGATTGGTGACAATCCTACTGGGGTTGAGAGCAGTGCCCTCTTATACAATGACTGTCCCTTGATAGAAAGAATGGAGCTGATTATAACCTGAAGATGAATACAGTCTTCTGCCCAAGGAAAAGACTTCTGCCCAAAGTTACCGATTCAGATATGCAGAGGAAATGGGGCCAGAGTGTAGCCCTCTGGAAGCAGCTGCTGTACAATGTTTGCTGACAGAAATCTGAGTCTTCCTTCTGCTAAAACACTTGAGTTAGAAGGCAGGTTAAGTGAACATTTATATTCAGAACTCTCCTGAGAGTTGGGAACATTTTAATACTAAGAAGAATTTAATGAGTATTCAGATATTAATAATGCCATTTGCTGCTCTTTACTGTTGTGCGCATGCAATGTTTCCTGGGAAATGGACCTTAAAAGAAGGACCAGTAAGGATTTGGGTTCTCAGATGAAACAAACACCATCTGTGCCTACTAGAAAATAATTGCCTGTATTGTCTTAATTATCGTATGGTAGCATCCGGGACCTACAACGAGGCAAATGTGGAGAATGTAGAAGTGTCCTGAAGCAGACCCCAGCCCACCCACTGGACCCAGGAGGGGTTGGAGGGACAGATACATAAGTAGGAGATCTTCCTACCAATTCCAACCTCCATCTCTAGAGCTGTACATAAGTGCTTCCCAACCCATGCAAAAAGCCCATTAGTTGAACTTCATGGTGTTTTTTTTTTTTTATTAAGTCTTGTCTCTGAAATATTATGGTTACCGGAATGTTATGGAGTATAAGGTTATTATTCACTGAAAACTGTCTTATGCATTGTCTTGGAGCTAAACAACTGGTTTTAAAGAAAGGTTTAGGAGCTGGGGAGGTGGGTCAGTCAATAAAATGCTTGCCATGCAAGCCTGAGGACCTGAGTTCTGTTCTCCGGAACCCACATAAATAAAGCTGGGTATGGTGGCACATGCTCGTGATCTCGGTGCTGGGGAGGCAGAGACAGGAGCAACCCTGAGGTTCAGTGACCCTTTAGCCTAGTTTAATCTGTGAGTTCTGAGCAAAAAGCATTAAGATCCTGTCTCAAAAACATAAGGTGGGTTCCCTTGAGGAATGACACCCAAGGCTGTTCTATTGCCTCCAACACACATCCACACAAATTTGAACATACACACCCACACGCACATCCACACAGGTACATATGCATTTGTACACACATAACACACACACACACATATACCCACACGAATGCACAAACACACCATAAAATTTATTGACTTTTTTTTGTAATTCCTTCTTGATGAGGCTTGCTAGACTTAAGGCACACTTTGCTTGTATGAAACTATGGACTACAGCTGTTTTGATAGCTTCTGCAGTCTGTCATCTTGGGGAAAAATGTGTTTGCCTAGGAGTGGAAGGGGAAAAGAACACTGATAGAGATGAAGGGCATCAGAGCAGAGAACCTGCCCTGAGCTGTATAAGACACGCATTCACGAACCCCAGTTCTCATCTGTAAGGTGGTAAAATGGTGGCACAGCTGTTCTCACATGTGTCACCCAATGAAAGCACTTAGCAAGCTCCTGGCACATGCCGAGTGTCTGCTGAGATTTGCTGAAATGGGCACAAGTCACAGGGCTTTCTGCTTGCACCGGCCAATTCAGGCTGCAGTCAGTAGCCTGGGCCTTTCTTCATGGGGTGCTCCATGCAGCCAACCTAGCAGGGAGCTAGTGAGTTTTCACTCTTCAAATCTCTTATTTACATTCAATTACAGTAGACTTCCCTCTGTCACCCAAGCCAGTGCATGTTACCATGGAGATAGCTACGCTTAGAATGTGAAAGCCCCATAAAGTGTGGACTCAGCAGATTTTAGAGAAGCAAATATATTGCTCTCGTTTCTAACAAATATCATGTGGAACATCAACAAATTTTAAAAAAAATGTGCTTTAGTCATCTCCAGGTCTAGATTTCTTGTGGCTGTATTTCTACGTATTGATTCAAATAGAATGAAGACAGCCGCATATATAACTTGTTCCTTCTCTCTACATCACTCCTCCTTCTGTCGCAAATATAAAGTGAGAAAGGACACAGAAAATTAAATGAAACCAATGTCGGATTCCACCACTGCTTACGAGGAAAGCTATCTCTGTGCATTCGTGGGTTTCCATCTAAAGCTGCAGCTGAAATGCGGGCTAATCACCAAAAAATTGAGAGGACCGGCTGCTCACTGCTTGCTTATATCCCACAGCTAGCACCTTCATTCTCTCTAGCCCTTCGCATCAGGGAAGCCGTTAGACTTATAAGGAAGGAACACAAGAGTTAAGTGAAGAACAAGGCGAAAAGAGCTAATAAATTCATTTCATTTAGCAGATTTCCAGCTGGTAGGTCCTTCTTGATGGGCAGAGGGAAGCAAGAGGAGTCAGGCCTAGTGACTCATCCAATCCCGCTATGTGAGAGAATTAGATTTAAGTGAAAAGGGATGTTTCCTAGGAAACTACATCATTTGCTTGGGGGACTTCACACAGGACCAATTTCCTAACAACAACCTTACTAAATTGATCTACCTCAGACAGCTTTATCAGTGGGGGGGGGGAATTAGATGCCTTTTGTGATTTCTTAGTCTCTGTCATCAGATTGTCTGGCATGTGATGACTCCAGGTGCCACATATCTGACCTCCTGATAGGAACGATATCAGCGCTCATGCCATTGGAAACCAGTTTTCCATCATCACACCCTGCATCTCCTCCCAAACGCTTGCAACTTTATCTTTTCATCTTTCCCTTTCTAAGCCTGGCAGCAGCTGCTAATAATGCCTTTGCAGCAAGCCACAAGATTCAGTCATTATTAGAGTCACTAAAAATACCCTTGCAGCATTACTCATCTGGGAATCTAAATTAACTCACTTGCTTTGGGCCATGACAGTGAAGAATCTGTAATTCACACTGATGGGGCATAGGAGGTCAGTCTGGATTTGGAAATGTCCTGAAAATAAGTGAAAAACACATTTCTCTTTCAGCAGAGTGCATCATCACCAAGACTACAGAATATTTAATTCAGTTATCGGTGATGGCTAATCTCCATTGTCAAGTTGATGGGATTTAGAGTCCCCATGGAAACAAATCCCTAGGCATGTCCATGAGTGGGTCTCTACATTAGGGTAGTGTGGTAGGAAGAGAAGACCAATGAAAAACTGAGTGGCCCCATTCCATAGGATCAGATCCTGCCTGGACTAACTCAAGAAGAGGAAGGTACCTGAGAAGCAGCATTTTTCTTTGTGCTCCTGACTGCCGGTGTAATGGCCCAGCTGCTTCTTGGCTCTGTCAACATGCTTTCTCACCCACGATGAACTGTCCCCTGGAAATGTAAGCCAGAATAAACCCCTTTTCCCTTAAGTTGCTCATTGGGGCATTTTATCACCTCAAGGAGAAAAGTAATGACTATACAATTATTACAAATATTCAAAGGCTGTACTACTAACTGGGACCCCAAAGTTTTTTGAGGGTCACAAATTCTGAAAACCCAGAGAGAGGCCTCATCTTCCGCAACAATTGAAAGCCACACCTATCTCTTACCCTGCCCACTAACCTGTGTTTCTTGTATAACAATCACATTGTGAAACTTAACCCAAGTATTTCTTTAACTAAAATGTATGTAATGTTTAGTAAATGCTGGCTGCTGTTTCTGGTGTTAGTGAAGATGGCAGAAAGGACCCCTTCCCAAAGACCACCCCCTTATAAAAAGACAAGTGCAAGATGAAATATCAATGGGAATTTAACAGCTCATATTTAATAATTTCAACGAAGAAAATAGAGTGATATAACACAGTCATTGGTACAGAAGCTTACTTTTAATTCAAACTTCTAAGCTATTTGTAGTCTATGTGTGATATGACCTTTTATGCACTCCCCCATCCAACCCATTGTCTGATTGAACTTTCTGCACAATTAAATATGGATAAATAATGAGAAAAATAGTATAAAGGTATGTGTGAAGTTATTGACCAGTAAATTTAATTAGTAAAAATATAAGTGTATTTTCTTGATTTTCATTCTTGTTGTCATGGATCAAACCAACTTGCTGAAGTTCATGTCCCTCATCAGCACTTCTTAAGAGACAGCTTAATGTAGGCTGACCAGACTGACCTTGGGAACTCCAAACACTGTTGCGTGTTGGAGGTGATGCTGCTACCCAGGATGTGGCTGGTTCTCACTAATACCAGTCAGCTGGCAAAGGAAAGGCTAGGGACTTTAATTTCTCCTTCAAGTTCTTGAAGATTAGGTTTGTATGCTGGTTAATTTTATTACCAGCTTGACTAAATTTAGAATGATCTTGGAGACACACCTCTGGCTGTCAGGGTGTTACCAGAAAGATTTAACAGAGAAGGGAAGACACATCCTAAATCTGGGGTGCACCATCCCATAGTCAGAGGTCCTGGATTTAACAAAATGGAGAAAGGAAAAAGACAAGGTAAGAACCAGGATGCATCACTTCCTGAATGTTGCCTTCCACGTCATGATGAACTGTTTCTCTCAGAACTGTAAGCCTACTCAAGTTGCTCACATCAGTGAGACAGTAGCTAATGGTTCATCTTTCAGATCTAGCCAAGAGACCCAGATACCAACATTTTTTATACTACCACCTAAAATTTCAAAATGCATTTTTGTAGATAATCATTTAATGTAGCTATGGACTGGCTGTTCTACCTAGAACCAGGCGTTAAGGTAAAATTTTAATATGGAACTTTTTCAAAAAAAATTACAAGGAAGCTAGTATTATCCCCTTGTGTGTTACACAACACTGTATTTTTCCAGCTGTTTCTAAAGGCATTATCTTCCACTTGCATTTTATAAGCATGAGAATTGTATCATTCTATTACAAAGATGGAGACTTCATATTTGCAGTTCTGTCGGTATTTCTACCCATTGAAATTCTTGCATTTATTTGGGAAGTCATCACTATGTGTGTAGAGAACAGGAGGAAGTCCTTCTGTCTCTTCCCCAGAGCATGGTCCCTGAGTGGACCCAAAGCCCAGGCATGCAGAGTTTGCAGGGGCTTTACCTGGGTGAGGAAGGAGTGGAGAGGAAATGGGAACCGGCCCGGCAAAGACACTTCTCTGGTTTGGTTTGCTCATCCCCATATCTCCTTTATCTTTAGCCCTCTCTCTCTCTGTACTAAACTGATGGGTACCAATGGATTCAACACGCCGCTGGTTATCTACAGATGTTCTTCATTTACATAAGTGCTGTTGGGTTTCCAATCTCCTTCTGTTTCTCACTGTTTGTTTGTACTTAAGAGTTTTCTTTTAAAATGTCACCATGTTGCTAAATGAACAACTAATATCTTGCTGCTATCTGTGGGCCTGCCTTATTTTTCTTAATCAGTACCACAGAAATGAGCACCTATATATACTGTCAAAACACTGTGTAGACCTGTCTACATCTCCCTTCTAGTTATTTGTCTGAATAATCAGAGAGATACACACCTAGGACCAAGAGGATAAGGTTATGGGCTGAAGATCCAGAGAAGACTCAATATATTCAATCACTCCTAAGAAAGACTACACATAACCCTATATCATAGATCATTGTAACATGAGGGTCTGCTTGTTGGGGTTTCTGCCCTTCCCCATTCCCACAGCCTACTGTAAGCCCCAAAGAAATTCACACACAGAGTCTATATTAAAAATAAACTGATTGGGGCTGGAGAGATGGCTCAGTGGTTAAGAGCATTGCCTGCTCTTCCAAA
>LOJH01031761.1:4100-16425 GCA_001685095.1 Ellobius talpinus
TTTTTTGTTTGTTTGTTTTGTTTTGTTTTTTGAGACAGGGTTTCTCTGTGTAACTTTGGAACCTTCAGGCTGGCCTTGAACTCACAGAAATCCTCCAGCCTCTGCCTCCTGAGTGCTGGGATTAAAGGAGTGTGCTACCACTGCCCGGCCTTCAACTAGCTCTTAAAACTTAAATTAGCCCATTTATATTAATCTATGTTCTGCCATGTGTTCATTACCTCTCGTCCACACTGCACTTCCGTCTTCCTCGCTGACACTGCCCACTGAGGCTTCTCTGGCCTGGGCATCCAGCATGCTTGGAGCCCTCATGGACTTTCAAGCTCAGTCTCTATTCTCTGCGAGCTGGAGACTCAGATTCTTCCCCTGTGTTCCCCTCTCTCCCTGGAAGTCCTGCCTGTCCTCTCCTGCCTAGCTATTGGCCATTCAGCTCTTTATTAAACCAATCAGAAGGTGTCTTAGGCAGGTGAGGTAAAACAGAAATGTCTTTACACAGTGTGATCAAATGTCTTGCAACTCATCTGGAAACTCCAGATCTCAGTCCCACGCTTCTGAGTCCTCGATCTTGAACTCTATGGTTCAGGGATTTAGAGCAAGGGTCAGCAGGTTCTAGAGTAAATATTTTAGACTTTAAAGACCACATGGTCTTGATGACAACCGCTCAACTCAACACAGGTGTGGCTGTGCCCCAATAGTGCTTCACTTACAGAAACGGGCTGATGGGCGAGAGTCAACCCTTGGACTTTGTTCAACCTGTCATGATGTTAGAATTGTGTGATGTTGGTTTTCATGGATCTCACAAGTTTCCGGGGCTTTAGGAGATTCTGTGTCCATGAGAGATGCAGATCACATGACAATAAAAGTTTTGAATTGGGTAAACAAGTGAGGGTTTTTGTTTGTTTTGTTTTGTAGATGATCTTTTTGTTGTTTTTTTGTTTGTTTTGAGACAGGGTCTTACTAAGTAGCCCAGGCTGACCTTTGACTGACTATGTGGCCCAAGCAGGTCTTACTGACAATTCTGCCTCTTCCTCCCTAAGAGTTAGGATTACAAAGAGTGTGCCACCACATCTGGTTTAGGCAAATCTTTAGTATGTGTGTTGCTGGAGTATAAACCCAGGGCCTCCTACATGCTAAGCAAGTGTTTTGTTACCAAGCTATACCTCTTGCCCTAGGCAAATCTTAACGGGGTGTGTGGGGGTGCGGGTCCCCTTGAGCACCAGTCCTGATGGCTTCCTCTTCACACCTCCCTTTCCTTCAGGGCAATGGCAGCAGACGTGGACTCCTGGAATAGCACCATCAATGGCACCTGGGAGGGGGATGAACTGGGCTACAAGTGCCGCTTCAACGAGGACTTCAAGTACGTGCTGCTGCCCATGTCCTACGGTGTGGTGTGTGTGCTCGGGTTGTGCCTGAACGTTGTGGCTCTTTACATCTTCCTGTGCCGCCTCAAGACCTGGAACGCCTCCACTACGTACATGTTTCACCTGGCGGTTTCTGACTCTCTTTACGCAGCCTCTCTGCCGCTGCTGGTTTATTACTATGCCCAAGGGGACCACTGGCCATTCAGCACAGTGCTCTGCAAGCTGGTGCGTTTCCTCTTCTACACCAACCTCTACTGCAGCATCCTCTTTCTCAGCTGCATCAGTGTGCACCGGTGCTTGGGTGTCTTGCGCCCTCTGCACTCCTTGCGCTGGGGCCGCGCCCGCTATGCCCGCCGTGTGGCTGCAGTGGTGTGGATTCTGGTGCTGGCCTGCCAGGCACCCGTGCTCTACTTTGTCACCACCAGTGTACGGGGGACCCGCATCACCTGCCACGACACCTCGGCCCGAGAGCTCTTCAGCCATTTTGTGGCCTACAGCTCCGTCATGTTGAGTCTGCTCTTCGCTGTGCCCTTTTCCATCATCCTTGTCTGTTACGTACTCATGGCCCGGCGGCTGCTCAAACCGGCTTATGGGACCACAGGTCTGCCTCGGGCCAAGCGCAAATCTGTGCGCACCATTGCCCTGGTACTGGCCGTCTTTGCCCTCTGCTTCCTGCCTTTCCATGTCACCCGCACCCTCTACTACTCGTTCCGATCACTTGACCTCAGTTGCCACACCCTCAATGCCATCAACATGGCGTACAAGATCACCCGGCCATTGGCCAGCGCCAACAGTTGCCTTGACCCTGTGCTCTACTTCCTGGCAGGGCAGAGACTTGTCCGTTTTGCCCGAGATGCCAAGCCACCCACAGAACCCATCCCCTGTCCCCAGGCTCGTCGCAGGCTGGGCCTGCACAGGTCTCACAGAACTGACACAGCCAGGAAAGATGTGTCGATCAACAGTGATGACTCAAGACGGACAGAGTCCACTGCAGCTGGGAACCAGACTAAGGACATTCGACTATAGGTCAGAGCCATCAGGCATGCTCACATTCACGTGGAAACTTGTTCAAATGGGCCGATGTCCTTCGATGTGGATCATCAGCAATTCTCATTTGGCAACAGCTCAGAATACTCATCCTGTGGACCCCAATCATTTATCTATGTGAGTTGGGAAATCATACTTTAAGAAAGGCATTGACACCTGCCTCCCACACAGACAGCTGCCATTCCGCCAAGGTTGGGGTTCAGGAAGGCTGTTTCAGCCTCATAAATCCAAGGGAGGAGCAAGCCCAGAGAAGACACAGCAGAATCCAGGCTAGCTACCTGAAACAGGAGTGGGATCACAAGGTGACTAGTGGACTCTTGTAAGTGAGCAGTGCTGAGTCCCCATCTTCGCTTGGGATGGAATTGGGCCCTCCAGTGGACTCGGCTCAAAGGAAGACCCTCAGGCAAGAGACAAACACCTGAGGACTGATTTCAGATCCATCTGGAGGCTCCCCTGGGCTGGAAGCCGAGTAGAAACTGTAACTTATATCAAAGATCGTGCTGCCTGTCGGGCTGTGCGCCTCAGCATGATCAGAGGACAGGGCCTGGCCAGGGAAGTGTTCGTAACCTATGCAAAGTCAAAGGCCAGTTATTTCTGACTAATGTCTCCCAGAAGTCTCTATCAGGGATCCCTCTTCAGACCCCCAGGTCAACCCCGCTTTTAAGCTTCCTGTCTTCTGTATTGTACTATGCCAAGCATGGAGAAGAGTCAAGTAGGGGTCTAGTTCTTGGGGTTTCTCAGTTCACACAACTTCACAATGTTCCAGTAAATGTCAAACCATTTAACTGAACTGGGAGGGAGACCTTTATTTATAGCGCTGCCAATTGTTGTGGGGCAAGTAGCCCCACCGTGGCCAATCAAATTTCAACTTCCAGTTACCAACACATGGCAGCCTCTGCAAAATTCCTAAAATTCAACAACTGGTTCCTTTTTGGGGGGGAGTGGGAAGTTAGCGTTGCTGGTTAGATGGGATCTCAGGTAACCATTGGTGGCCTCAAATTTGCCATGTAGAACTCCTTACCTTCTTGTCTTCATCTCCTAAGTGCTTGGACTATAGGCAGATGCCACACCTATCCCAATAACTGGTTCTTAAAAGCAGGTGCAGGGTACTTTATCACAAGCCACATTGTATAGCTAGGACTGTGTGACTCCTGGTCAGGGAGGATTCCCTAGAATGCCAGAAAGTGGACATGGCCAGTTCTGGGGTTTAGGCAGGAATAGACATAGTTGACAGGTCTCACTTGACCTCAAGGACAGGAGGTCTCCCCATCTCACCTTGTCTGCCTCCTAAATCTCCTCTCTCCCCTCTCTGCCATTAAAGGCGAGGCATCCCCACTTGCTCTTTGTGCATTTTGTTGGTTTGAGATGTTGCTCAGGATAACCTGGAATTCCTGGGCTCAAAGGATTCACCTCAGCCCCCATGTAACTGGTTTATAAGTAGTCTTTTTATACAGCTTACTCCAGAACACCCTCGAGTGACAAGGAGCCATCACAGGCTGGAACCCAAGGTATTATTCTGCATTATGTGTGTAGTTTAGCGTCATCTGCCCAGAATAGTGTGAGATGCTCACCTCCCACATTCCGTGTTCACACTACAGTTAGAGACCTGGAGTCTCTCTGAGCCTTGGTGACTTCCACTTATGGACTTTCCTGCAGGCCTGAACTTTCTAACATCCTTCCTACAGAGAAACTGAGAACTGTGCTGAGACCTGGAGGCACAGATCCTCTACTGTTCACTGTGATTGGGGATAGGACCGTTTTCACCATGGACCAAAGTCACCTTAGTTTCCCTTCTCCCCCTGTAGCTGCTCTAGAGACCAGAGAACTCAGCACCCATGTGGATAGAGACCACACTGTCATGCCCCCAGGAAGCTTTCCTTGAACCACTGCATGCAGATTTTGGAGGGCACCGTCTAAGGGACAGGAAGGGCTCTCACCACCTAGTTCTGTGGCAGCCACTGGTAGTAGTGGAACCAGGGGGCTAGGACTATAGTCCTACATCAGGAACCAATCAGACTGCTGTACACATCTAGCCTTGTTGCCCAGGGTCCAGGTCACTTGCCTGGCGGGTAAGATCCCTGACCCTTCTGCCTTGTGCTATTTTCAGCCCAAGTTAAGACCAAGATTTTCCATCAACCCCAGACCACTGTCCAGCAATGACGTGAGGTGACCTGTCTATCCTCAAAATATCTCTTCTTACCCTCTGGGCCTCTCTGCCCACTTCCTACCCTGATAACATGTCCTAGGGCTGCTGACTCCTGGAGGCCACTGTGAAAGGGCACAGGAGCCACCCAGCCACTAGACAAAAGCCCAAGGGTTGTCCAGCCCAGCTGCAGACTCAAAGCCAGAGGGGGAGGGAGCCTGTCCAAGGTCAGTGGGTAGGCCAGTGTGGTTCCTGGGCGTCGGCCAGGGGCTTGGGCTGCTCCTGTTGCTGTGCCACCCCTCCAGGATATGTCAGTGACTTCATGAATGTCCTGCATCCCCTGTATTGCCCAGCTTGGACTTAACACAGGAGAACTAGGAGGGGGCAAGCTGAACAAAAAGGGTGAATGCACGGAATACGGGTCTTTATAGCTGCTGTTCTCAGTGAACACCATGTGACCAAGCACGAGCCCTCGGACCTGGGTGTCCCTGGAGGACACCGATACCCTTGTCCTGCGAGATCAGAAAAGATCACAGACAACACGTCTCATTGCTCCAGTGTTGGTGCGTGTCCGGCCCATGCCAACCCTGTGCTACAATCATCGTGGCAGATTTGGACTGGTCTGTTTAGAACAGGTCATAGGATCTAGAGCTCATGTGGTAGACTGTGTCTCAGGCACCGAGCGGGACTCACACATGACTTATTTATCCTTCACAACCAGTCTGTGAGATAGATATTATCAGTGCCGCTTAACAGCAGACGAAGCAGGAGCCAGCAATTGGAGGGGGCTTGATCTAGATGAGTTGCAGGTAATACAGCCAAGGGTGACTGAGTCAAGAAAAAGTTTGGATCCCCAGAGGTCCCAGTGATCCTCTATGTCCCACCTTGTCACAGGGCAGGAGAGTCTATGAGTGCTCTTTCTCCTGACTCAGGCCCAGACAGTCAGTGTAGTGGGAAGGGGAGCAGCACCCAGGTTGATTAGGTCATACCTAATCTTTCAACATAGTCCCTTGGACCAATTGCTCCATCTCATAGCACCTCACTTTGTCATCTCAATGAGATACAACTGCCCATACAGGCTCTTACCTGGGTACAAACACACACACACACACACACACACACACACGCACACACACACACACCACTTAGTCCAGCGTCTGCCACACCGAAAATGCTCCACACGCACACTGCCAGGGACAGGAGATAAGCCCTTGGGACCTAGCCTTCCCAGAGTTCAGTCAGCAAGTACCTGGGTCCCTTTAGCTCAGAAATCCTGAGACCAAAATTCCTACCCCACAGGCCGTGAAAGAAAGGATGTAGGGCCATCTAGGGGAAAATGCAGTTCAATTCCACCCTGCTTGGCACTGGGTAGCCTCTAGTGCACAGGCCCATGTGTGCTTCCAGACCCTTGCCTTAAAATGGCAACTGAGAGGGGGAAGAGCAAAGAGAGCCTCTACCCACACACAGTGTAGGCTTGGCTAAATATCCCTGACTGCTTGTGCCCACCATGGTAGTCTATGGCCATGCCTCCGTTCAATCACGTGTTCTGAGATCCAGAATGGAAGAACTGACCTAGAAATGGGTCACAGAAGGTAACGAATGAGCAGATTTTGCTGTACAACCTGAAGCTTCCCTCTGGGCAAGTCTGGAGGTATTGCTTCTGGGTTCTGGTTCTTTCGTCAAGGCACCAGGGCCCCAGACCATCAAGGCACAGTTGCTCTTCTCTAAGGATTGCCAAGGCCACCAAAAGGTGAAGGAGCTCCACATAGTGCCACACACTGCCACACAGTACCACACAGTGGGCTGCTCTTGTGGGTGAGGAGTTTAGCCAGGCTGCCCTGTGGGTAGTGGAAGGAGAATGGAGCCCGAGGGTCAAGACCCATCTCCCTCTGCCTGTGTTGACAGGACCTGGGCCAGATGCTTCTGCTCTCCGGGCCTCAGTTCCCCCATACCTGACAACTGGCTTTGTCTAGCCTCTCTTTGTTCAGATTTCTGTGCCAGCTCAGTTGGGTGTCCTGTTTCAGCTCTGTCCCAGCCAGGAACAATGAGCCAGTCACTTGTTGGACCAAACCCTGTCCCCAGGGTCTCCGCCCACTATGTTGGACTATTGTCAGCAATGGAGTCAAAAAAAGAACTTTCCACTCACAACACAATGATTCCCCCTAGCCCATTGTCCAGCAGTGACGTGGGGGATCTGCCTGCCTCAAAATATCCCTTGTGCCCATCCTTGGGGCCTCCCTACCCTGCTCCTCACCTCACACTGACATAATTTCCTGGGGCTGTTAACACCTGATGGCTACAAAGCAGCATAAACAGCTTTCCTTGTTTGGTTGCTCCGGAGGACTGCAGGCCCAGAGAGGGTTGTGGCCGGTCCAAGATCACACAGCAGTCAGTCAGGGTGAAGCCCGGACAGAGCCCATAGCTGCTCCTTCTACCTCAGTCATCTTCATCAGCTCTAGTTGGCCTTCAAGGCCCAGGGAAGTGGGGCTCCTAGACATCTAGGTGGTGGGGGGAGAGAGGTAACAGGACTGAATCTCTGGTTCTCCTGAACTTCCAGTCTCGTTTTTACCAAATGTGTCCTCCCCAAATTCATGTGCTGAAATTCCAACTGCCCGCCCGCTGGATGTGATGGCACTTGCCCGTGCCATCCCAGCAGGTGAGGCAGGAGAATCAGGTTCAAGGCCATCCTTGGTAACTTAGAGAGTTCATTGAAGACCTGCTACATAAAACTCTGACTCAAACAAACATCCAAGAAATTTTAATTGTTAGATCTGGGGAGGGGAAGCCTTGGTGAGGTAGCTAGGCCATGAGGATGGAGACCTCGTGAATGGGGTTAATGGGGCCAGCTTTCTGTTGCCATAACGAAATACTCAAAAGAATAAACTTACAAAGAGAAAAGGCTTGGGGTCGGGAGAGGCTGGGGTAGGAGGTTGGTGCTTTTTGGTTTTTTGGTTTTTTTGTTGTTGTTGTTTTTTGGAGACAGGGTGTCACTGTGTGGCTCTGGCTGTCTGGAACTCGCTTGGTAAAACAGGCAGGCCTCAAACTCACAGTGATCCTCCTGAATCTGCCTCCCAAGTGCTGGAATTAAAGGCATGTACCACCACTGCCCAGTGGGGTGGGGTTGTTTTTCGTTTGTTTTTCGAGACTGAATCTCATACAGCCCAGGCTATGTGATCTTCCTGTCTCAACTTCCTGAGTGTTGGGATTACAGGGATATATCAGGTCCTAGTAGAAGAGATTTATTTCAACTCAGAGTAAAGAGTTTCCATCCCACAATTGGTTTATCCTGTGGCTTCAGGCAACCTGAGAAGCCTAAGTCTGATCACTGGGCCCATGGTGGAAAGAGAGAACCAACTTCAGTATGCTGTCCTCAGACCTCCACACATGCACCATCGTGCATGTGATGCCACAACACACTCCAACAAAATGATTCTAAGAGCTGTTAGAAGGGGGCCTAGACAACCAAGGTTACACAGAGAAACCCTGTATTGGGCAACAAAGCGTAGGGGGCACGAGACCCCAGAAAGCCCTCTCATCACTTTGTGTCATGTGAGGGTACCACAGGAATTTGGTGTGCTGTAACTAGGAACAACCCAGTCATGTGACCTCAAACTGCCAGCTCCCAGATTGATGAGAAATCACTGTCCACTGTGGATAAGACATTGAGCTCATGACATTTGCTGCAGTAGCTTCAGGAAAGACCATAGCTTGGGTTACAGAGCCAGCTCGGTGGTTAAAAACACTTGTTTCTCTTGCAGAGGACCCAAACTTAGTTCCCAGTACCCATGTGGTGGCTCACAGTCATCCCTGACTCCAATTCCAGGGGATCTGATCCCCTCTTCTGACCTCTGTGGACATCAAGCACACATGTAGTGCACATACATACATAGATCCAGGCAAAACACTCCTTCACATACACATAAAATAAATGCCATTTTTAAAAAGACAGTGGCTTAATCTGTGCTGAGTTCGGAGTTCGAGGGAAAGCTCTAGAGAAAGGAGTTGACCAAGGAAACAAGGACACATGGGGACAAGGGCAGGTACCACCATTATCCCTACCTAGGGGCACTCCAAATTCAGGCTCCTCCTCTAGCGTGCAGGGCTAATCCTTGTCTCCCAGGTTACCTTCCCAGCTGAGCTGCTGCTGGCTGGTGCCCGAGTTCCCTTTCCTGTCTGGGCGCTGTACTCCTCGACAGCTCTAACGCTCTGAGCCACTTTGGGTAACTGATAAAGTGCATTGGAATTTGAGGTCTCAGTGCCTGCTGGAATTAATGCTCAGCTTTCCCCGTGGGGTTTGTGTCCTTTCCCACCCCTTCTTCCTCTGGGCACCTCTCTCTGGAGGCCGCTGGGCAGGGAGTGGCCAGAGACTGTCCAAGGCAGTGGCTCATACATCTGGCTTCCTGCTGCCTGAAAGGTTCCTTTTAGAGGCTTCCACTCAGAGGAAGCCAGGACTCTTGACTTTACAGAAAAGAATTTCCAGGCTAGCAAGATGGCTATGCTTGGTTGCCCAGGCCTCTGCTAAGAAAATTGAAGTCCCAGTCTTGGAGAGGCAGATGCAGGAGGATCTCTGTGAGTTCAAGGCCAGCCAAGGCTACACAGTGAGACCCTGTCTCAAAACAAAACAACACAACACAAAACAACAAAAAAGAAATGAGCCAGTCACCAAGCCTGACAGCTTGACTTTGATCCCAAGGACTCACATGATGGAAGGAGAAAATTGACTCACATGTTGTCTGCTGACCTCCACATATATGCCATGTCATGTGTGCACGTGCACGCATGCACACACACACACACACACACACACACACACACACTTAAGGCTCTAGGTGGGGGAGCAGGTAATAGAAAAGACAAAGCTGAAGAACCGGCTCAGTGGGTAAAGGCTTCATCCGACCCAGGACCACGTGATAGGAAGAGAGAATTGACTCCTACAAGTTGTCTTCTGACCTCTACACACACAGCAAATAAATAATAGGTGTTCAGGGAAGTGTGAGTGTGGTCTTCTCGAGAGAAAGTCAAGATTAATTGTCTTTAAAATAATTGCACACATACACACAAACATGCACACTTGAGCAAACACACACACACACACACAGAGTCTTAGAGTGTTTGTCTGTCATGTATAAAGTCCAGGGTTTGAGCTCTAGCACCACATAGAACTGGGCATGGCAGTACATGCCTGTAATCCCAACCCTCAGGAGGCAGAGGCAGGGCTCAGAAATTCAATGCCAGCTTTGGTATCATAGTGAGTTTGAGGTCAGCTTGGGAAATAAAACCTTTATCTTTTGTGTTGTTGTTTGTTTTTCCAGACATGGTTTCTCTATGTAACAATTCTGGCTGTCCTGGGACTCCACCTGTAGAGCAGGCTGGCCTTGAACTCAGAGATCTGCTTGCTCTGCCTCCCGAGTGCTGGGATTAAAGGTGTGAGCCAGCACTGCCCATAGAGCCTCATCTTAAGAAGAGATTTTTATTTTAAAAAATTTAAATCACCATATTAATAAGCTTCCTGCCCCACCCCCTGATGTTGTGTGAAGATGCATTGCTGAGATTGGTGTAAGAAAGAGCTAAGTGGTCCATAGCTAGGCAGCAGGTATACACGGGACTTCCAGACAGAGAGAACTCTGGGAAGAAGGCAGAGTGGCCAGTGATACACAGAGGAAGCAGCATGGGCAATATGGAGAGATGGGCAACAAGCTACGTGACAGATGTAGATGAAAATCAATGGGTTAACTTCTAAGAGTCAGTGGGACATGCCTAAGCCAAGGCCGAGCATTCATAATTACAGTGTCTCTGTGCTGTTGTGAGCTGACTGCATCCCATCAATAAGTTCCTCCATCAACACAGGAGCCAGAGCAAGCCAAACTGAAAAATCTAACAGCAGGGTTATTGAGCAAAGTAACTCCAGGTCAGAGACCAGAGAAGCCGCACAGCCAAGGCAGTGCAGGAGCGTTTTATAGACTGTGGATGAGGGTGACATGTCCGCCACAAACTGGGATTGTGTCTAAGTATGGTCAAAAGCTGAGGACTTAGGCAGGGACGTGGGCTGCTGGCGCAAACGTGGAACTGGTTTTTTGTTTTGTTTTGTCTTGTTTTTTGGTGCCTTTTCTTTGTTGAGAGACTCTCAGAGGGGGCAGGGTTTGGAGAAAGAGTCAGGAATGGGGCTTCCTGGACCATGCAGTGGCAAGCCCAAGGCTCCAACCAAACACATATATACAATTTTGGTGTTACATTTTTAAGGGTTGCTAGAAAATGTAAATAAGATCATAGGGTGGTTCCTGATGTAAGCTGTTAGTGTTGGTAGGGTGCAGTCTGGGGCTGCGTGGTAACGTAAGATTTTTTTTTTACTATAAGCAAACATTTATAGTCTTATTTGTGAGAGGCCCAGAACATATCTTGGAAAGGTGGCCATATACATTCAGCCTTTTATCATGTCTCATGGTTATTTTAGCATTCTTGTTTGAAAACATCTCCACATCTCCACCAAAAGGCTGTTATCTCAGGGTTGGAGGGCTAGGCCAGCTGTTCAGAGTGCTAACTGCTCCTGCAAAGGACCTGAGTTCAGTTCCAGCACCCATGCCAGGCCTGGGACTCCAGCACCAGGGTACTCCAGTGCCCCTGGCTTTCTCAGGCACCTGCACTCATGTGCACATACACACCGACACATATACATTTAATTAAAAATGATTAAAAAAATTAAATTTTAACAAAGAATATTGGCTGGGTGGTGGTGATGCACACCTTTAATCCCAGCACTTGGGAGGCAGAGGCAGGTAGATCTCTGTGAGTTCGAGTCCAGCCTGTCATACAGAACAAGTTCTAGGATAGCCAGAGCTACACAGAGTAACCCTGACTCAAAAGCAAAACAACAAAAACCCCATCAAAATAAAAAAGAATATTATCTCCATTTATGTCCTTGTCAACAGTCTTCACAGTAAATGCTAACTGTGCAGATTTTTTTTTTGTAACAGACTCTCATTTTATAGTCCTAGCTAGCTTGAATCCTGCTATATAGACCAGGCTAGCCTCTGCCTCCTGAGTGCTGGAATTAAAGGCATGCATTTGATTCTCAGCTGGCCAGTGTCTCATCCAGAATCTGGGGTTATAGTTATTTTCCCCTTCCCACACCCCCTTAATTTGCTATCATTTTAGCATGCCTCAGGACCAGCATGCCTTTTCTGGTATGGCTACCACCCTGCTTCTCTGACCATGCACAGCTCATTTGTCCTTCTGGGTGAAGGATCTAAATGCCAATGTGCCTTCATGTAAAAACAAAACAAGAAAAAACAAACAAACAAACAAACAAAAAACCCTTCAGGCTAAAGAGACAGCTCCACCATTGAGAGTGCTCATTGCAGGAGTAAATCCAGCCCTGGAAGCCAACCCAGTCCCCAGACACTGGCAGATCAGGATTGAGCCAGTGACCAGATCCAGAGTCAGCTATCTCCAGCAGAACAGGTACGGGGAGTAACTGCTAAGCGAGTAAGCCAGAGCCAGAGACCCCTGAGGGTCTAGAGGTGAATCTGGGGCCTTTAGGGGAGTAGGCCTAAGCCAGGACCCCAATGGGTCTGGGTGAGAGTCTAGGACCTCCCAGGAACTAGGCCTGAGCCAGGACCTCTGTCAGCCTGGGCGTGAGTGAACCTGGGTCCTCTGAGGAAATAGGCAGGAACCAGAGACCTCAGTGAGATTCTGGGTCCTCAGAGGAAATAGGCCTGAGCCAGGTCCTCTGTGGGTCCGGGCATTGGTCTGGGACATCAAAGGGAATAGGCAGGAACCT
>LOJH01031762.1:0-13003 GCA_001685095.1 Ellobius talpinus
TGGGACTTGTTTTTACGGCATGTTCTGGCTTTTTGGGACCCTAGTCTGTATGGAAGCACAGCTCCCTAGGCCTGGATGTAAGGGGGGAGGGCCTTGGACTTTCCACAGGGCAGGGTTCCCTGCCCTCTCACAAGCAGGGTAGGAGAGGGAGGAGAGGGAGTGGGGTAGCAGGAGGAGATTGGGAGGAGGGAAGGAAGTGTAAATAATTGAATGGAAAAATAAAAATAAATAAATAAAAAATAACATAAAATAAAGTAACTATTTAAAGAGGAAAAAAATCCCATGGGTCTTTCTTCTCTTTTTGGCCCTACTACATGAAGAGACAGCAAGAAATTGTAAAGGAAGAGGTTTTCAAAGGGAAATGAAGAGTTCAGCACCTTGACTTTCCAAACTACCAGAAACCTAATTCTTATTATTCAAACCACCCACTCTGTGTTTCTTGTTATGGTAGCACTGACTGCCTATTAACCAACTGTAGTCAAAGATTATTTATATGAGCTTGAGCAGAGAATACAAGAATAGAAAGTAAGCTGGTAAAAATTGAGTTATGTTCAGGTCTCTTTCTGTTCAGTTAAGGTTTTCTTCCTCCATAGCTGTTGTTGGATTTTCAGCCCTCAGCATTCTTGCCCTGGCTCATGTACCTGCTGATTTGTTCCTAACCTGCAGGAAAGCATGTAGCATGCATCTGGAGGAGTGTGTTGCCTGCACACCATTGCTCTGGGAATCCATGTCATCACATCTGCCATGAAAATGGTGGTGCTGTGTTCTTGTGCCCTACAGTCAGACAATCTCATCCTCGAGAGCTTCTTCCAGCTCTGAAAAGCATTTCCTTCGTTTCAAATATTCACCTAAGAAAATCCCCTTTAATTTTCTAAGGCTTCTTGCAGTGCAGTTTCATATTTAGCCTGACACGGTCGTAAAGGTGCTCCCACTACAAAAGTCTTCCTAGTTAGAAGCCATCCAAGTCCACTTTCACACACAGTTCTTCAGCCTGAACTTGCCCGGCCTGAACTTTGCTTTATGTGCCTGGTTTACTTCTCTGCTGAGGTGGGTGTCAGGGAGGGGAGGTGGGCAAGGGTTTAATTTCTCAACATCTTCCTACTTCTCTCTGTCAGTTTTCATTTTCAGACTCTTTGAGGTCTTGGGGTTTGCACTGTTTATATTTACTTGTGTTTTGTTTGCTGTATAAGTTAGCATTCCAGTTCCCAAACTGCAAAGTTCCAAGAGTTGGTACAAAGACATGATCCAATACACCAAAAAGAGCATGTAAACATTAGCATAGGATCATGTGCTTTCCCTACCTTTGGAACTAAATATTAAGCCAAGGAAGTCAGAAACTGGACAGAATCTCAGCTTTTAGCAGAATTAAATTTCCAGTAAATACTTCTGGCCTTTCCTAGTTCCTCTGATTTTAGTGAAATGCTATTACACACTCAATGCCAGATCAATATAAGCTTTAATAATAGTTAAGAGAAAGGGTAATTGCAGTCTGAAATTTTCAGCTGAAGTTTCCACTTAAAGACACTCAGTATTCAGGAAAATGGAATGTCCACTTTGATATTCTCGGTTTTTAAACCCTTCCCAAAGCAATTGAAATTTACACTGTCTTTTAGCTACAAATAACAGAGTTGGTTTCAGGAAACCTTGAAATGATCACTGGCCAAATGTTTGGACAACTTCTTGAGGTCCTTCCCCATCCCTGTCTACCATCTGCTCCTTTTTATAAAGTTTGAGAAGCCATGACATATGAGCTTCCTTACAGGACATTTCAATTGGCCCCCACAACAGAAATAAAGCATAAGGAATGGGTCGTCCATGGCAGCAAAGAGTGCCGTTCACTGGTTGGATAATTATTTAATAAGTAGTATTTGGAAGTGACTACAGATTCTGCCCATTTGATTGAAATTTGTCCCAAACCAGGGACAGAGTTCCAGTCCTGCAAACAACACATCAATGAATTTAAAATCACAGCCATGGAAGGACAAAGCAGAGCACAGATAAAACATGCACGACTTTCTGTTTTCTTGCCTGTTTGCTTTGTAACTTTTTCCTTTAAAAATTAATTTGGAGCCGGGTCTGGTGACACACACCCTTAATCCTAGTGCTCGGGAAGCCGAGGCAGATGGATCTCTGTGAGCTCAGGGCCACCCTGGTCTACAAAGGAAGTTCCAGGAGAGTTGGGGCTGTTAAAATCCTGTCTCAAAATGGAAAAACAAACAAACAAACAAACAAAACACAAAAAAATCAACCAAACAAAAAGAACAATAAAAAATTTAATTTGGTGTGTATGTGTGAGGGGAAGAAGGGTGCCTTTAAGGAGGGCAGAGGACAGCTTTCTGAACTCACATATTTCATTCCCCTATGTGGGCCCTAGTGATGGAACTGAAGTCCTCTATCAGGCTTGGCAGCGAGCTCCTTTATCTGCTGAGCCATCTCACCTGCCCTGACTGCTAATGTTTTATCAGTGAATCCAGCTTCTGATTCATCTATAATTCCTATTGACACTGGCCCCTGTGAGGCCCAGATGTTGGCTAGGGGTGTGGGGTGTGAATGTGGGGCTGCAGACCTGCCCTTGCTTTTTTCTAGAGTATCTTTGGTGATTACAGAAGACTTACTTGACCGCAGTTAGTAGACAATGGCAAGAACCCCGTCCGGGGCCCTGTGCTATTCCTGGTTGTCAGATTGAGATCACTGTGAAGAAAATAATAAAACTCATATTCTACTTGACTGCAGCATGTTAGGGATCTCAGGCATAGGAATAGAGAGCGTTACAACTCCCACTGAGAACGTCATGGCGCAGCAGCCACGCTGCTAAGATCCTCATGTGCTAACAATTCCTGGCTGTCCATCATATACCATGTAAAACAAGCAGCCCCTGTTCTTCAAGCACCTGTGTACGAAATGCTCCATGCATGACTCCTAGGTAAAAGGTTGTGTTTATGTTATTTTGTCTGAATTTACCACAGAGTTGAAAGGAATCACTTAGTCTACACTCTCCTCCATTGTCTCTAAAATAGTCTACTTATGGTATGAATCAATGGAAGTTATTGTATTCACAATTCACACATTGAATTTGACTTTAGCTTCAACTATGTTTTTTCTATAATCTGATAGATTTTTATTTAATGTTTGCTTAGAATAAAAAATTGAATATCATTTTGAATGCACGGGCTGATTAATACATGATTACTGATGAATTTGAAGTCAAATAGTTTCATTCAACTTTAAGGCAAGGAATCTTCAAAGCAAAAATTTCGGAGTTTGTGGCTTTAACTCAAAATGGAACTAAATTTAATATCAAATTAACAGGTCGTTTGTTGTGTAATGATGTAAAGTTCCAGTAAAACTCATGGCTCATGGTGCCTTAAAATACACTTAACATAACATTTTGAAAGGTAGAAATTTATTTTCCTTCATGGGCATTCAGAAATTATAGTTGTGTGAACGCAGGAGTATAAATAGACTCTTTCTCCTGACTAGAGGTGTTACCATCCACCTGGCTCACTTCCTTCCCAGGTAATTACACAGGTCTCTTGAAATCACCCCTGGTGTTTTAATTAGACATAATCTTCTTTGTTTCCTATTGAAAACTGCTGCCTCGAGTCTTGCTTTGGGTGACTTTCAAATCACAGCCCCTTCCCCAATGTTCGAGGAGTTCTTGACGTTTTATTAATGAACACTGTGAGTAACACCGAGCCACATGACAGGGTTAGGAAGGCACAATGTCTTATCATCAGTTTTGCACCGCCCCGCTGACATTGTACAAATCTTCTGCAGGTAAACAAGGTGAAAAGCAAAGAGTGCACAGACTATGCTGTCCGTGTACCACGGCACTTTTCTTCTGGAAACATCTCATCCATCTCCAGTAGCCTGGGAGAGCTTTGCACTAGAGAGTCGACCACTTTACCAATGTGGCGATTGTTTTCTTAAAAGTGCGCCAAATGTGAATACCAGAATGCTCTGTGAATTATCTCAGTCGGCTTAAAAGGCTATTTTAACTGTGGTTCCAAGAAACCCCCAGAACCAAGAGGGAATCGCCCCTTAAAAGAATCTAGTGGAGCAGCATCCGAGAGGTGCTTGCTCACACATGGTGGTTTTCCTGCAGTGTTCTCCCAGGACTGTTCAGATGTAAGTTTTCTGGTTCTTTGAGGTTATGGGGAAACTTCTGGAACTGTCTAAAATTAGTTTATAACCTCTGTGCTGAGGCTGCTTTAGAGTCATTACCCTTTAACATATTCTATTTATAGTTTTAAAGGCAGCTTCCACAGAGGGAGTGCACACTAATTATACATGTATACCATATACTTGTTGATTTGCTTGCTGCCTTTGCAGCCATTTTGAATCCTCACTTGAGCTGTTGGAAACCAGATCTACTCCATGGTCTCTTGCCTGCTCTTGGGTGGGGATTTTAATATAGCCTCTCTCTTTTCTCACCTCACTGTCCCCAAATATAGCACACGCTCATAGCTGCTGACCACAGTAAAACTCAATGGTCAACACCACAGCCATGGAAGTAAAGATGCCTTTGGTGTATTTTCTTTAAACTTGACAACTTACAACCTCCCAGAGAAACTATGTATATATATATATGTATGTATGTGTGTGTATGTATGTATGTATAATACTGTCCATACACCTGAATATAAGGCATAATTCCACAGATTCTTTTCTGTCCCCTCTTTCTTCTCCCATTGCCTCAAGGCTTCCTTCTTTATTGAGTTTCCATCAACCCGCAAGTCTCTCTAGAAACTATATGTAATAAAATTCTTTATTTTACACACTTCAGTCTCACTTTCCTGTCATTTCTCATTTGACACATTGCCTTTGAACATAACTTTCTGGTCAAGATTTTCTTAGTGAATAGTTGTTTTGCTAGAAATAAACTAGGTTCTGGTTAGACGAGAATCACGGGGTGACTGCCGATAGACACAAGAGTAATACCAGAGGGAGGGTGGTCACAGTCGAAGTTTAGTCCTCAGACTTCAGTCAGGACAGAGGCATACCATGACATCCACAACCAAATTACCCAGGTTTCAGAGTGGGGAAACACTAGAACTTATGGCTGCACTCACAATCAGAACTCAAAACCAATCTAGATAGAGACCATAACGGGGAGTATCAACAGTACCCATCAGAACTAGTAGGAGATATATTTCCCTAATTACAAATTGGAGGAAATCCGCAAATGGAGTAGTAACTTCTCTGTGAGTCTAAAGTAAGCTCCGCAAAATTCTGTCTCCTGGAAGAAAACTGAACCAGGTTTCTCACTGAAATTACTCTGGTTTAAGTTGCTAAGAAATAACTCAAGTTAGAGGATTGAAATAGACCAGGAAAAGAATATTTTTTGAACAATAATCTCTGCCTTGATACCTGCCTAGCATTTGCATTATTTTCAGCTGCTCTTTAATGAGCCAAAGTTTTGGATATGGAACAATTTCACATGACATTACTGCAGAGTTAAACAACCATACTTCAGAGGAGGTGAGAGCTTCTGGAAAAACTACACTTCCAGACAATTTCTATTCCAGAAATGTTTTGCATTCGGAGAAAGAGCTAACTGCTAAAAAAATTCAGATCTTCCACCAATAAATAATTTTCTTATTTTCTGCTGGGAAAAAATAGAAGACTATTCTTTAGTTTTCAAACTGGGATTAAAGAATGCTTAGTCAAAGATGAACATCATTATTAGAAGAGAGCCAAAAATTATAGATGCAGATTCTGGGAGGATGGTGTTGGACATTGCAAAGCTATTGTTAGTTACCTCAGTCAGTCAGTCCAGGTAAAGCCAGAGGAAGGCAAACGGTGAAGGCTGTTGAGCTATGTGGTACTGTTATCAACCTCTGAAAATACTTCCTTCTGTTGTTCAGTGAAATCTAAACTTCTAGAGCCAAGAGAAGAGTGGGATGGTTACTCTGGTGACCAAGCACACACTGCAAATGTTTACACCATCAAATGCAGAGCCTCGCATTCAGTCACGATGCTGACACTCCTATACGGCATTCTCCACAGGCCTTCCCATTAAGTGGAGGCCAATAACAACACAGAAATACATTTGAAAAAAACAGACATTACTGTCATGAGTTAAATGCTTCCCCACACCTCCATCAAATGACCTTTTAATTCACAGTGCGAGCATAGCTGGGCAGCTAAGAATCCCACATTTCCATGGAGAGGCACTTACTACTTGGGAGGTGGAGCGGTTCTGTGGAAAGAACATGATTTAACTCATAAGCCTGGCTTCCCATCCAGCTCATGCACTTAATAGCTCATAAAGCTAGTCCAGTTACTCTCTTTGTCACTGTTTCCTTGTTTTAAAAGAACCTACTTTGTGGTGTTTGGTGAGGACACGGTAGAGCAAACATTTGTAGAATGTGTGCTTTGGAAGCCTTAATGACTACACTAACATGGATGCTTTGACTTCATTAAAGTTGGCCAGATGATTTTTACCTCATTGATGAAGCTGGCCTTATTTGCCAGTGGTAGAAACACACAAGGACATGTGACAGTCTCAGTGAATGTAATTTAGCTGGTACTAAAACATGAGTCTTTCCTTTAATAGCCCCTTAACAATTTTTTAGATTATTTATTTTATTATTATTATTATTTATCATTCGTTGTTTTTAGTTGAGCTATATATTTTTCCCACTTTCCTTCCTCCCCTCTCCCCTTCCATCCTCCCCACCCTGCCCCTCACACTCCCAATTCACTCAGGAGACCTTTTCTTTTTCTTTATAATATTTTATTATTTTATAAGTGTTTTGCCTACATGTATGCATGTGCACTAAATGTGTATGCATACCTGGTACCTGAAGAGATCAGAAGAGTGGATAGACTTCCCTGGGACTGGAGTTAAGGATGGGTTGTAGGAGTTAAAAGCAGCAAGTCTCTCAACCTATGAGTCCACTCTCTAGTTCCTACCCAACGGTCCCGTTTGGTAGCTGTCACACTGCTTTGATTGGTTGTCTCACTCCACAGTGTTATCCTCCTACCTCAGTGGATAATTTGAAAAGTCAGTGATCACTGGCCTTGCTTGATGATCTTTACAAGAGCAGGGTTCCCTCAGTGGTGTTTACAGTAAGCCCAATGCACTTACTGAACAAATAATGATGGAATTTATGGAATTTATATAATCTTAGTACTGTCTGACAATGTTTTAGCCTAAGAATATGACTCATTTCTCCCCTAAGAACATAGTCCATATGTAGATGGATGAGTAGATATGAACAAAACATTATACAAATAATCAAAGTCAAATTCCTTTTTCTACAATTTTAACTTTTCAAATAAATATATAAAATTATACTTATATAAGAACAGGGTTTGAAATATATTGTGGAAAGATTAAATGTAATTAGCAAAACATTACAAAGTTATCATTTTGTGACAATAATATTCATTACCACTTTCCTAGAATTTATCAGAAATATAATAATTATTAACTATAGCCATCATGCTGAAAACTAATTTTTATGAACTAATTATAAGCTATTTAACCTGTTTTATTTTTTAAAAAAATGGTTTTTGTTTGTTTGCTTCCTTTCGCCAACATAATAATCTTATTAACTATTTAGGAATTTCATACAATGACTCCATGACACTTGCTTCCCATTCCTCCCAGGTCCACCCTCCCATCCCTGCATTCCCTAAAAGAACCCTAAAACATGAAGTTCAGTTTGTGTTGCCCATACGTTCACTGGCGCTTGATCAAACTCCCAGTGACCAGCTCCATCCAGTAAACTGAGTCTTTCCCCATCCCTCTGTCAGAAGCCGTCAGCTGTGAAGAGCTACACTTCAGCATCTTCATCACAGTCTTCAAGGACTCTCTTTAATAGCTTTTGTCTGGACTGTTTTTGTTTGCTTGTTCCTTCAATGGAGGGAGTTTGTCACATAGAATATAGTAAGGAATTATGCTGATCTAGCAAGGTGTTGGTAATAAATTTTTTTAAGGTCTATATATGACCTTAATACCCAGAGAAGCTGCCTTGGTTTTCTACTATTGAATGGATCTTAAATCCAACTAGATAGCTGTTGTTTGCTGCCACCACGTGAGGGCTATTCCTTGTACCTTAAGGGTTATCTTGTCATGCTGGCCATTGTCGTAGTTCATGGGTGTTGCCTTTGGGTAGGACTTCTTAACTGCTTCATTCCCTTGGCAGCTTGCAAAGTACTTTCTGGTGTCATGGAAAATAGAGCATAGGCAGGAGGCTTACAGATGAGATCCAGCTCAAATCATTCAATCCAGTATCCTAAGTGTGTGTGCCTTCATCAACAGGGTCTTACCTTCATTCTCTGAAAGGCAACCAAGGGTGAAAGCAATAGTCTATATTGTTTGAGGAGTCACTTGAATGACTCCAAACAACCATTCAACAGGAGGCTTCTGTGCCCTGTACTGGGGTTTTTATTAGTGCAGGGTTCCTGTGGAAGCACTATAAGTGGCATAAATTTCTTTAAGATGCATACATACATACATATATAACTTACCTGCATTATGCATAATTTTAGGTAAACATAAAACAGTATGATCACTCGAAGCTTTATTACACAACTTTGATGCTATTTGTCTCCTGTCCCTCCTTATACTTCTGTATTGACTCTCCCATGAAGTCCCCTTCCATTTTCCCATTCTAAATCCTAACCTAATACCCACAGTTAAGTGTAGATACCACCCCTCATCAAAGAAACCTCTTTTTTACAGGAAATAGAAAACATCCCTGAGAACCATAACTGCTGAGATCAAAAGATTGTGGGAAGGCAAGCCCTAAATGTATGCCATATCCCCTGCATCTATTGCCCAGCAAACACCACAGAATAGGGTCCAGAAAGACTTTGGGGGCCAGAATATCAGAAGTCTGTGGTAAAACAATTTTGCCTGGAAATGACTTCAGAAACAAGACTGAAACAATGGCAATTTCAATGAGCATGTTAATGGGAAAGATGGAGAATTTCATGGGGTCCAATCCCTAGGAAAAGAACTACAGACAGCTATTGACTGCTGGGGGAAGGAAGATTAGCCTCTCCAGGGCTGAGCCCCCTCATTGGTTATCCAATCCAGTGTTCGCCTCTGAAAGCATATACACAAAAACAAAAAAGATGGACTCATCATGTTGTATCTATATATCTGTGCATATAAATGGATATACACTAATATATATGTTCTAATGTACATATATATTAATGTATAAGCAATCATAATAATCAGAGATAAAGAGGCTATAAGTTTGAGAGTTTGGGCGAGGACATGGGAAGGGTTGGAAGGAGGTTCCTAGGAGGGGCTGGAGGGAGGAAAGAGAAGGAGACAGTTATAATTCTACTCCAATATATATTAAATTAAGTATATTAAAATAAATAAATGCTACTGAGCTAGAAAATTAAGCTTAAGATGCAAAAAAAGGACAGGAAATTACATAAAGAGCCTTTACATACCCATGCTCTCACTTCATCCTACACAAGTAGTCCACTCACACTTGAAATCAAAGCATGCAAAAAGTCTCTAAGAGGGGTGGCTGTCTGGTTTAAGGGTAAGAAGTCCTACATTAAAACTGTGAAACATACAAAGACACAAATAAATTTGAGTATAACACTTACAAGAAAATCATGTTTAGATTCCAAGAATTTCGTTAAATCATGTTCATTTAAAAAAAAACGATACAATTAAACTGTTAAAATTATCTAAGGTATAAATTGGGAGAATGAAAAAAGCTCTTTGCGAGACGAAGATAAGTCTTTCTAAGACACAGGGTGAGATGGGAAAGACGGGCAATGGCTTTAAAGAAAGAGCCTGTGAGCAGTATAATGCCACTGACAACAGCCACCCTAAATTAATGAAAAGCAAGAATTCTTGTATTTCAGAAGCGTTGCTAATCATATAACAGAAATTAATGCACATCTATGCTCATATTTAATATTTTCTAAACATAATTAACAAAATTCTGAATAAGAACAGAAAGATAATTTAAGGTAATATAAATTACAAAAAGCAAAGCAAACAAACAAAAAACCCAATGAAACAAAAAAGACTTCTCAACTCTAGCACTAGAAGCCATATAACAATGGAATCTTTTTGGGGTGGCTAAGGAGAGAGAAATGAATTTTCAACATGGGATGCCAAACTGAACCATCATCAAGCTGATTAAGAGGAAAGAGTGATGTCGAGATAGTCCATGTAGTCTTGGAAAAATATCCTTCAACACTTGCTGGAAAAAAATCAAAATGAGGTTCAAACACAGAATGGGGTATGGCCTAAGAAACAATAGAATACCATATAAGCAATGACATTATAAAATAATTCTGATGATGAATTCTGGAATTTAATATCAAAGTGAATCTAAAATTAGGGTGATCAATAAGTGGCAGGAGATGGAAGACTGGTGCTGATCCAACTAAGTTGTGCTAAGAAGCAGAGCTAGGGATCTTTTGTTGGCTTTAATTTGTAAAATCTCCTCCTCCCCAGCCACTTTCTGTCCTAGATGGCTGACTTGAGTGTATTATATCATCATGATTCCCAGCTTCTGTTCAGAAGCTGGGCTGGTTAGTTTTATGTCAACTTCACACAAGCTACGTCATTTGAGAAGGTAGAATATTAACCAAGAAAATGCTCCAATCAGATTAACCTGTTCGATAGCACATGGGACATTATTTTAATTAGTAATTGACATAGGAGGACCCAGCCCATTATGGTTATTGTCATCCCTGTATAGGTGACCCTAAGGTACACAAAAATGCAGGCTGAGCAAGTCATAGGGAGTAAGCTAGTAAGCAGCATTCCTCCACTACTTCTGCATCGGCTCCTGCCTCCAGGTTCTGACCTTTTTTGAGTTCTTACTTGGCTTTCCTAAATGAACTGATTCAGGTTATATAAGCCAAATAAACCCTTTCAGCCCCTTGTTGCTTTTGGCCATGGTGTTTTAACACAGCAAGACAAACCTTAATTGAGACAGAATCCCTGATTGATGAGAGGGAGGTAGGGAAGAAAAATCAAGAGAGTTTATAATCCTTTCTGTATTCCTAGTGTTCACCTAAGACAGTTTATTCCTGTCAGTATGTGGTTACTGCTAAATCAGGCAAAGAGAAAGTAAGAAAAGAAAAAAAAGACTTGTCTTTTCTCTAGGTCGTCCCTTCTTTTCCCTGAAGCTAGAGCTGGTGCAATGTCCAGCGGTGATTTACTCAGGCTCTTTCATACCTCTGTGAGATCTGTCACCTGCAAAAATAGCTTTGAGATAAGTAAACCCTATCCACATGATCTGCTCTTGAACAATCATTTCATTTTGACCCTTGACTAAAACAAAAAGATAAGTATATTAAGTTTACATGTTTTAAAGCTGAAAATAAAAAAAATTAATGAGGGGTCACAAGGGAGGGTATACAGCAATTTGTCCACTTACAAAGACAAAGAAGGACAACAAAGAATCTTAACAATAGAATTTAATTCAATAGGACACAGCAAAAACAACAACAACAACAAAAAATCCTAGTAAATTCAAAGCTTAAAATATCACCATAGAAAGGAATTAAACTTGTGTCTTGGTGCTGGTCATGGTAGAGTGTTCTTATTGGAGCCACCATTGGTTAACATTATAAACGCTGCCCAAAACCAAAGCAAAAACAATGCATAAAACTCAAACAGAAAGAAACCACAACTGGACAAAACAAAAACTTTCACCTTCTAAAGGCAAACAACAATACCCGAATCAGATACTGAATTAGATAGCACATTTTAAATTTCCTTAGCACACGCAATAAAAAGTAGTTTCATGAAGCAACAGTCAATTGATTTGGGTAATTACCCTGCAATGTGTACATATGACAACATAATACTTTATATACTTGTAAGAAGGAAATATATATTTGATCCCTGCTCCTGGATCCAGCCACCAAATTCCAAAAATTCTTAAACACTTAAGTGATGTGTCTTTTTCTACTTACAAAGTGACTACTACCATTTTAATAAGGCCTGTCTGCATCAGTCTATTGAGGCTTGGTCCTCCACTGGAGGTGTTGAGAGACAAGCAGACTTTTACAAGATAAGAAGAGCATGTGGAGTCTCTGGAAAGGACTAATGCAGTTCTCATGAGAGTAGACTGTTATTACTCAGGCTTGGTGCACTCTCCATTCTGTTCCACACGTGCTATTTGTCTTCACATGCACACTCTCCTGTATTTGCCTGTCAATAGTAGTATAGGAAACTATCCTTTCTGGCACTACCTACACTTCAGGAAAGAAAAACAGAAACAAAAAACAAACAAAAAAACCCCTCTGTTATTCATAAGTTAGCCAGTGTCAGGTAGCTTATTTTATAAATAGAATATTAATTAAGATAAAGAATGAATAAGGGTTCCTTACCTTGAGTTCCTGAGGCCTAGTTCCCATGTCATCAAGGTCTCAATCCTATCCCAGCCTCCATGAAAGGAAGAGGGGCTGAAAGCTGAGTCTGTTCCCACTAGTTAAGCATAACTACATTATCAAGACTTTTCTGTAAAAATCTTAAAAGGACAGGCTTCAGGAAATTTCCAAATTGATAAGATCCCTTGGGGGGCGGCAAGAGAAACTATTGCTAGAGAGAACACGCAAGGTCCATGGAACTCTGCTTTGAACTCTCCACCTGGCTATTATCTGCATGCATTGCAATAGCTTTTACTAAGTGAGGTACAAACATAAGTAAAAGAATCTCCATGAATCCTATGAGCTGTTCCAGAAGGTTAAATGAACAGAGGAGGAATAAGAAGCCTTTATAAAAGAAATGAAGACTTGACCTCTTCAAGGTATGGTTGAGGGGAAGGATTTTCATTGTAGATATAAGGGAAGAGAACAGTCAGATGCATCTGAAAGAGTCCAAACTAAACAGGGGCCATGGGGGTGAGGAGGGCAAGAGAGGAAGAGGAAAGAGGCAGCAAAGGAGAGGGGCCAAAGAAAGGAAGAAACCAAGAGAACAAAGAGGGAGGGAGGGAGAGAGAGAGAGAGAGACAGAGAGAGAGAGAGAGAGAGAGAGACAGAGAGAGAGAGAGAG
>LOJH01031763.1:0-16731 GCA_001685095.1 Ellobius talpinus
GAATTGGGAGGAGGGGAGGAGGTGGAAAATTTTTTAATAACAATAAAAAAATAATAAAATACATGTGAATATAAAAAATAAAAAAATAAAAATTTATTTGATTTTATGTTTTGAGATTTTCATATACATTTATGCAATGAAATTCGGTCAATTTTACCCTCAACCTTCCATCCAAATCCTCCTAGATGGCACTTCTTACAGAACTCTCTTAACTTTAGGTGTTCTTATATTTTTTCTTTTCTTTCTTTTGTTAAAATAAACCACTGAATCTAGTAAGCTAGTTTTCTCACATGTACATAGATACGGACCATCCACAAGAATACGGTCAACTAACCAGGAACCACATACAAAAGATCATGTGACTTTCCTCCTCCGGGAGTCATCACTTAGCTCCTCAGCTAGGGTAAGCGAACCTATGCCCTGTTTCCCTATATGCTAGACTATTGACTGATGTGATCTTACTCAGGCCTTAGGCAGGGACCAGAGACTCTGTGAGATCATGAGCACATCTGCCCTGTCCTACACAGAAACACTATTTTTCACCTTCTTTTCCTTTGACTTTTTAAATCACATTCCTTTGTTTTCATTCACTTTGGTGTGTCTTGACTAGATAATTCAGTAATGGGGGATTCTTTGAAATTATGAAACTTGATGATGATGGGTATCACAGAGGTTTTTAGCAATCAATAAGACAACTATGAATATCTCATAGTCATTTTATTTAATTGAGCGTATTTCAGAAGAGCACAACCATGGCTTCTTTGGCACCTAATATTTTCTGATGACTTTCAGCAGCTAGCATCCGTGCCTGCTCCACAGGTTGTCACTCTTCCGTAAGCACAAAAGGAAGTTTAATGAGATGCTTGAAGTATATAATGTTGCCACATTCAATGTTTCAATGTCTCCTATCTGGAGAGATGACATAGAACAATCTTGTCTGCAGCTATGAATTTCTATATAGATACAGCATTAAGGCTCCTGTCGTTTGTAAAATATTCTGCCATGCTGGAGACAAAACTATCAAATTTTATTAAAATTTAGTTACCTTAAGTCAAGCTTCACATTTCTGAATAGAAATAGAAAACTTCAAAGTGTCAGAGCTCTAAATTTTATTATCATTGAAGTTGTCATTATTTGGCATACACAGCTAATGTTCCTGATAACTGTGTCTCACAGACACTGAGGAAACTGAAGACATGTTTATTAAAAGCCTCTTCTCTGCATTGAATACAATGTCTTTAGCAGCCCAGTCCAGGAATGAAAGCTCATGTATAAATCCTTTCCTTTTCCTTTTAAATGATTAGAGAATGAATCTGGGATGTGTGCCCTGACATACAGGCCTGGACCAGTCTGTAAAAATCTTGATGTCAGACCCATGTTATAAACATGTTTTAGATGGCTAGGAAAATATGTAAGGTCTTACAGCAGTAGGGAACACAGGGGAAGTCTACTGGTGTGGTTGTGCCTCACTGCCTCTAGCTTGATGTGAGGATTCCTTTAAAATAATTTACTATGCTAAATAGAATTCCCAGCACCAATATTTAGATGACTAAATATTTACAGATTGCACTGGGATTTCAATAAGCTTTACTTAAACACTCTTTTTATTGGGTAAAGTTGATGATCCTCTCTCTTAATCACAACTATATGTGTCCCTAGGGACAACACCAACACTACGTTTTGAATGTATTTTTAAATATATTTTAAAGGGCGAGAGAGATGGCTGAGAGCATAACTACTGTGCTGTGCAAGCTTGAGACCCTGAGTTTATTTCCTAGCACCCACAAAGCCAGTGGAATGTGGCACTTTCATACCTACAAGGACAGCACACAGGCAGCCAGAGACAGAAGCGTTCCTGGGGCCTGTTGGTTTCTAACCTAGACTAACAGCTCAAACCTCACATCTGGGGAGAGACTGTCACCAGGGAATAAACCTGTGACTGAGGACTAGGACACCACACACCATTCTCTGGCCTCTGTGCACACACAGACATGTGTAGACTCTCAAACGCACACAAGCAGTGTGAAATCCCAAACATAGATATGCACAGTACACCACACATATGTGCTCACACACACAAGGTTAAAATACAGATTCTTTATGACAAGAAAACATTTCTCTACCTGTCCTTTCTTTACACCCCATCTTCACACTTTAGCCCAAACCCCTGTAACTAATCCTTATTCTTTTCTCATGTCTCTCTTAACATTGCAGTTATGAGTGTGCACCATAAATCACAAATATGTCTTCAAAATGTCCAAAATTGCAGAAGAGTGCAGCACAATGCAGAATGAATCAGAGAATATGACACTAACAGAGTTTTTGGCCTAAATAGTTAACACCATCTTTATAGTCTCTGATAATAAAAGCTTTAAGAGCTAATTAGCATCTCTCAAACTAGTGGCTAATTCTGATTATTTTCACTTAAATTATAAAAGTATTCACCTTTAATCTGAAAAATTACAGTCATTAGCATGCTAGAATATATATATTATATAGTTAAATATATATAATTAATTGTCCATTAATAGTACACATGATACATACATGTTTCCTGCACAATTTTATTTTAATTTTCTAGTTGTGTCTTTGTCTAAGTTGCTGATTAAGTATGATGAGAAGAGTTCAAAATCTCCCTCTCATGTTTCCATGGATGTCAAAGCTTAAACAGTTGTCAGGACCTGAGAGTACACCCATTTGAACACCCAAGACTCCTCTAAACTTTTTGCTATTCTGCTCGCAAGAGTATCAGGTAGGTCTGTCAAATCTGGGTTGAAACATAGACTCTCTATATGGATGGCCCATGTGAGGCCCATAAAGGAAATTCAGAGCACTTAAAAAGTTGCTATGAATCTGTAATCCCATCACTTTTACTTGTCTCTGGTAAAATATCTGCTATTTATCTTATCTGAAGTCATTTTAAAGAGTTTAAAAATGGGTGAGGAATACCTGAGACCATCATTGCTCATTCAGAGAAGTCTCAAGGTAGACATCCTCAGAGCCATTTGTCATTTTTCTCCTGCCTCTGCCCTTGTGTGACAGCAGCACATTTGCATGACAGGATTTGAAAGGTCTCCATTACTCAGAGACCTTTCCCATATGGTCACAGTGCCGGAAAAGATTTTCCTTGACACCAACTGAACAATATAGCCACAGATATCTTACCTGCTTAATCCTTAACAATCGGTCAGTCAATATAAAATACCAATCGTCACATACTAGAATATTCACTAGAAATGGCTCCGTTTCTAACTCCAATATCTTTGAAAGGGGACACAAACACAGAGACTTGATTATCCTTGAGTGTTGTTTTCGTAACAGGATGTTTTAGGAGTTATAGTATGATAAAATATAGGTACAGAAATATATGAATTATTGACAGTTGATGATGACTGACAGAGTACAGTCAGCTTGGTTCTAGAATGTGATCTAGAAAGGCCAGATGCTCCATTAGATGGTCCTACACCCATGTCCACACAGGGGACTCTAAGTAGACACATTATGGTTGAAAACACAGTACATGATATTGGGAGGGAAAAGTGGTAAGGGATAGAGGAAGAAATTAGAGGAGTGATATTTGAAAGTGGATTTGACTACAGGACAAGTCAAGTTCAGGTCCGTTCTCCTCTATTGCTTAGGGTTTTAGCTGGGATCATCCTTGTGGATTCTTGGGAATTTTGCTAGAGCCAGGTTTCTGCTAACTTTATAATGGCTCCCTCAATTAAGTTATCTCTTTCCTTGCTGTCATCTCTGTATTTCCTCCATCTTTACTTGCCCTGTAGTCAGACTGATCATTATCTTAAATATCAACATGGAACCTTCATCCAGCAATTGATGAAAATAGAGGCAGAGATCCACATCAGAGCACTGGACTGTGCTTCCAAAGTCCAGTTGAAGTAGAAGAGATGAGAATATGAGCAAAGAGGTCAAGACCATGATGAATTCACCCACTAAAACTATTTACTTGAGCTAAAAGGAGTGTTCCTTTTAGCTCCAGCTCCAACTCCAGCCATACTGGGAAGGAGCAAACAAAGGACCAAACTAGTTCCTCTGAATGTGGTTGACAGTTGCATGGCTGGGGCAGACTGACAGTGACACCAGGATTTATCCCTGCTGCATGTGCTGGCTTTTTGGGAACATTTTCTCTTTGGATGGATGCCTTACTCAGCCTAGATGTAGTAGGGAGGGTCTTAGACCTTCCACAAAACAATGTGCCTTACCCTCTCTGAGGATTAGATAGGAGTGAGGTGGGATGGCATGTGGAGGGAATGGGAGAGAGGGAGGGAGTGGGAACTTGGGTTGATATTTTTTAAAAAAATCTAATAAATAAAAAAAGAAAGTGGATTTGATCAAAACACTGACATCCATGCATAAAATTCTCAAACAAAAGTAATTATTTAAAATAGAAGAAAAATATGTCAATGCATATGGTACTTTATTAAATAAACTAGAAAAATAGCATGATATGTGATTGCCTTTGCATAATATAATTATCAAATGGATTAGTAGAAAAGACAAGGACCAAGACTCTGAGCTCTGCATGGGCATCTCAAAGATTCTTGGCTTTTCCCTGTGATCCATGAGTATGAGTGTTCATTTATAATTGTAAAGATTTCTGGACAAAGCAGAGAAACTTAGGATTAATGAAAATTCTAGGTATTTATTATAGTTTTATTTTATCTACTTAAGGAAGTAAAATATGAGAAGAGTTGATTGTGAATAAATATCACAAGTAGGTTGTTAATCAGTAGGAGGGAAGTGGCAAGATGTAACCTTGCTAATACTATAATATCAATTTTCAGATTGAGGCTTCTGGATCATACTTAAGCAAACTGAAAATCACTGATTTTCAAGAAAATAAATATTATTTTTCTTCTTCTCTCTTAGTTATTCAAAAAATTCTTAGTAGCAATGATGACAACCTATGTTCAGGAATTCTCAGGAATTGTTAAAGTGAAGCACCAAAAAATATTGTTAAAAGTAAGCATAACCACAGCAGTAAACCACAGTGGCTGCTCCTCCAGAGTTCTTGGGTTTGATTCCTAGCAGTCATATGGTGGCTCAAAATGATCTGTAGTACCAATTCCAAGGAATCTGAAATCTTCTGCATGTTACCCCAGGTACCAGACAAACATGAGTTACACAGATAAAACATGCAAACAAAATCATACACATCAATTTTAGAAAGTAAAATAAAATTAGGTTTCCAAATCAAAATGTCTATGATTCCCTATCAAATATAAGTGCCAAATTGAGATAAAGGGATGCATATGTTGCTATGTGTAATGAAATATTTATTTAAAAAACGGTGAAAATGTGGAAATGAGTTTGCTTTGTTTTCATTCTATCATATTATCTTATTTACCATCTGTCTATCTACTTAGCTAATTATCAAGTCATCTTTTTTCTATCATTAAATATCTACCATCTATTTAATTATCATATCTATCTATTATCTACTTATCTATTGGTCATCTGTCAATCATCTATATATCAATTCATCTTTATGTCTATCTATTAATCTATCATATCTACTACATTTCTATGTTGCATAGCTGTTGGAGGCACAAATTTACATTTTCAATGCAAATAGGAATTCAATACCATAAATTTTGTGGACAGATGTTCCTTCAATGTCTTCCAAAGGCAGATTTCAAGGTGTCTGTGGCATTGATAAATGTTTGAAGGGGCTGACTTAGAAGCTGTTAGCATTGTTTCATCTTCTTTGGGAAGATAACCTTTTATCTCATCAATACAAATTCCCCCATTAATATTTTAGTGTATATGCATACATCAAATTAGATTAGCCTGGTCACTAAAACACTAGATTGAAGTCAAATATGCACAGCTGAATGGGGGAAGCCATTCATACACTTGGTGAAGATAAACAATCAGACCTTAGGGATCAAACTTTCATTTTAGTGAAGGTGGTTTTTTATTATATATTATGGTAGAAAACTAGAAGCATTAAGTAAACTAAAATAGGAGTGAACTTAATAAAAGGCCCCACAGATTCACTACAGAAAGACAACGCAAGTTGAATTGTTCATGGCTTATTGCTCTTTCTTTCTACTGAGAATGCATCTAAATCAGCAGCATTCTTATGGATTCAAGAATGCATTTAGACTTAGTATGGCTTGTTTAGTTTGTATTTAGAATTGTCTATTTAGTTTTTAGTGGTTTGGCATTATGAATAATTCCATAGTTAAAATATACTGAATTGTTCAAACACTGTTTTATATCATCAAGTTGAGTTTCCAGAAGTGAGATTTATGAAAATTTAAACATTTCAATACTCATTCCATACATTTACAAACTGCTTTGTAAGAAGTTATGTCAATTTAAGGGAACAAGTGAGAGGTTTCTTAAGTGATAAATTGCTCTCACAATGTTTACAAAAACAAAATCACTTTACTCCTTTAAAAAAATGTGTTATAGTCAATCCTTGATTTAAAATGTTATACATTGTGAGCATTGTGTTGTTGGGTGATTCAATGTAATGAACATCATTGGGAATCTCTATACAAATCTAGATGGTACAAGTCTTACATCCCTGGTTATGTATTGTTTAACCTACTGAGCCACTATTACACCTATGGTCTAGCATGGACCAAGACTATTTATTCAGAGCAATGAACAATTTCCATCTTTTTAACTTTTCCAATTACTAAAATGGTTCCTATAATTTCAACAACTTTACAGTAGAAATGTATCATAGTAACTAGTTGAAATGAAACAATTCCAGGACCTCCAAAAGTCTACTCAGGATTTACACAAGAATTGATTTATATTTTCTGTCTAACAAATATATTTATAGAGCAGGTATTGATCACTTGTTCAAAAAATTTGTATTCAATACTTATTACACATTACATTTTCTAAGTATTCAGAATATCAATTCAATATCAATATCAAGATAGATAGAAGGAGTTGTTTTCTAGAACAGATTTTCTTTTAATGAATATTCTGATTTGGGACACTAAGAGAGAAAAACTGAGTGGTAGCCACAATTTAAAATTTGTTCTATTTTTTTTGCATGTGTGTGTTCCTACTTGTCTGTATGTGCACAAGCATGCAAGTGACACCCGAGACTAGAAGATGATGTTTGAGTTACAGTCAGTTCTGAGTTTCTTCACATGGGTGTTGGAAACCGGATCCAGGTCCTCTACAGGAGCAGCAAGTTCACTTAACAAATAAGGTACCTCTCCAGCCCAAGTATTCCCTTATACAAGGCCATGTGTTCCAGTCATAGCATCTTAAAACAATAAACGGTCAAAATTTAGAAGACAAAACAGCTCTCCTTAGAAAATTACAATGTTTATCTGTTACTTAAGTCAGTATGGAAAGTGAACGGTTTAAGAGAGAAATCTTCAGTTCACATATTTTTTCTATTGAGCTTTCCCAAAACCTTTTTGGAAAAAGTGAGTAAAGGACAGGTAGGGGGCCCTAAGTCTCCTTTGACCCTTTTAAAACTTTTTGTATGAAAACCTAGGCTAGAAAATGTATCCCCCAAATCCATCTTGGAGCACACTGGATCAGTGCAAACAGTAGGGAAAGGAGAGTGAGCTGCTGCTCATGTGGAGGCCACATTGTCTTAGTGAGTGGGAACAGGGGGTTAGCCTCTCGGCCAGTACCTGCTATTCCTCAGTCTTTCCTGTAGCTTCACATCTCTGTAGATTTTTCATCATAGTCATAATTGCCACAGGGCTAAATGAAATAAAACATGTCTGTTTAGCATGCTTGATACAGTACTTGGTAATTATGACTGTGGTTCAAGGAATAGATCCCAAGGAAATATTAATATTCAGCCATCTAAAACTCTCAACTCTATAGCAGAAACAAAGAGGTAAATGAATAGACCTAGGGAGAGCCATGAACAACATTTTAATTATGTCTCATTCAATATATTAGACAGCTAAGTAAGAAAATATCAGATTCTCTTTAAAGTGGTGCGAAGTTATGGTTTATTATACTATTATTTTTTTGCAATTAACATGGCTATTATAAATATAGGGAGAGAACCGGTCACAGACTCACCACCTACTTCTAAAGAATGCATATTTTCTCATTGTTAAAAACTCAGCACACCTACGAGAAGTGGAAATTCAAGACAGAAAGGAAACAGTGAGACGTGGGCTGACTCCAGTCACCCTGATTGCTGATTTCATTGTCCTGTGCGTGTTTACAGTGAAAGAAGGAAAGAATTTAATAAAAGACAACAAATAGAAAATAGAAAAGTTGAAGCAATATTCAATCATATGTCAGGACCTAAGCAAGGCACAGTGGAATTATTAATATATTTTTTTTCTTGGGATGTAATTCCCAGCTGGTCCTGACTTCATACAGCATGGATTGATAGCAAAAACTACTGGAATAGGTAGTATGAAGATGGGAAAGGTGGAAAAACATGGAGTTAAAAGCAACAAGAGTGATAAATGGTTCAGTGGGTAGAAGCACCTGCAGTCCTAACTACCTAAGGAAGTTGTTCTCTCCGGCAGCCACATGCACTCCTTCACCACTCACACCTCTCCACACAAAAGTAATCCAGTTAGAAGGAAAAATAATGAAGTGAACTATAATCCAGCAACAAGAAAAACTGAAAATAAATCATTAATTTTGGAGAAAAAGAACTGACATCAGGGCAATATAGGTGTGAAAAATTTAAGGAAACAAGATTGCAGTGAATCAAAATATTGCATCAAATGAATATTTACTTACAATGAGCAGAAAAATGAAATTTAATTAAATTTTGATTCCTTAGTATGACAGCCAATTTTAATATTCTCAATAGAGAAAATAGTTTTGTCTTTTCCCTTTCACGGTTGATTGGAATTTGTGTTTGGAGTGTTATACAGTGTGCTCCTCCCCTGCAAATGTCTACATTTTAATGAATTTGACATTCTGTGATTAGCATGTAATATGAAAAGGTCCTTGTGGGAGACAGCTATGACTTTATTCATTTATCCCCGGGAAGCATATTGCCTGCTGGCAATTCAGTCAGGTGGTGATTAGATCTCTCTTACACGGGTCTGGCCCCGGATAATTTAAGCCTTCTTATTCTGTTCTCATGTTCCTCTGATGCCAAGAACATTACCATCTAGAACACATGAATATCTGATATAAATATCAAGATAGGAAGTCTGACAACATGACTTTGTGTTAGAACATGGGTAATCTTGCCATAATGTTTGTTTGAGTAGTATATTTTTAGAGGCTGATCATCTTTAAAATAACTAAAATGGCTTAATTCTATATAAATATAAAGGAAATGTAAAGTGATTTAATTTCCTTTTCCTTGCCTAACCTAAATTCTGTAATACTTACTTGCTGCTCAACCGGACTCCCATTTCTTAACATAAGGTAAAAGTCAAAGGGAAAAATAAAAGTGGGAAAGAATCACCCTTCTTTCTATCCTAATCTGTTAAATTTTATGTCAAAATGGTTTGTAAATATTACCAAAATCATAATCATATAGACAGACAAATACATGCCCATGTTTTGAATCAAGATAGAGGTAGGTAGGAGTCTTGAGGGTGAATCTTTAAAACTAAATACTAGTAGCCTTACATCCATATGCAGAAAAGATAATTTGACAGCAGTGTCAGCTGCAGAAAAGGTGAAGACAAACTCATCAAAGGACAAGCACTGGGAAAGTAAATAAGCATCATGGTGTATAAAGTAACTACAGTCTACATCACTGGAAATGCCTTCCTGTGGAATATTGACGGGAGGATTCCAGCCTTAAAGAAAAGTTGATTGCTCCCACAAGAATTTATTGCAAAGCACAGTTTTGCAAACTTTGTCTTTTGTGGGAACAGATTATGTGTTTCCTCTCACCATATTCACACGTGTAGCTGACCCAGCTCTGAAAACTATCCTGATTCATCTTCAACATTCTCCTTACTTTTGCCTAAGTGTCGTTCCCTTGTTGCTTATACATCTCAGCTTTACTCCACAGGACAGTTCCCAAAAGATGGGAATCTTCTACCTTTACTTTATGGTGGACATTTTTGAATTTTACAACCAACTATGTTTATTTCTTGTACTTGTGTTTGTTTCAAGTTCTCCAGTTTGCCTGGGAAAAATGCTATCAACTGAGATTGTGTATTAGGTATTACTAGGAAGAACAAAAATAAAGATTGATGTCAGTGTTCACAGGGAGTTGATATTTGATTTAGAAGTCTGTAAAATTCTCACTTTGGTGGAAATATCAGGCCCTGGATATAATTCAATTTGTCAACCAACTGCCTTTTTAGAAAATAGATCATCAATTTGTTTAGATGTATCCATGACTAAAGTTCACCAAGATGAGATTTCAAAGCTGCATTTACATTTTATTAGAGGATTGGAGGCCTTCCTGTGTCTGAAGAGTTTCTGGTATCAATAGAAGTATAATGGGAGAATTTGGGGAATGGATGCCTTCCTGGTAAAATGAAAATGAAACTCTTCAAGCTTAAGAATATCATTAAACTTGTCTTTATATTATGACCATTTCCTGTATTTGAGTCGAATTTTTGTAATACAGCTAAGCAAAATATGTGCTCTGCTAAGACAGCAGTAGGAACCTCCTTGACCTCTGAAACTTTGGGAGCAGTGCCATGGAAGTGGCTCACTCGACACAGTCTCTGCATTTACCTTTTGCCTATTACTAGTTATATAGCCAGGAATTTTTCTAGAATCATGACAGAGATATGCCTGACCTACATGAAAGGAGCAATAGATTGGAAGGTTCTGTTTATCTTAACTGCAAGCTGTGCAATCAAAGGAAATAACTGAATAAATCTAATCTTTTCTGACCCCTGAGATTATCATAACAAAGTCAATTTTGTTGAATTGAAGTGCTTTTATCTACTGTCTGCAGTAATGATAGAGCTCACTCACAGTGTTCTGCAGTGGATGCATGTTCAGAAGCATTGTTTCTGAACATGTACATTGTCAACTTCTCCTTTTCTATAATTCTTTATTTATGATGGAAACTTGGGTCCAAATACAACCTGAGCAATTCACTTCCTTAAGGATATCAGGAAGTTGAAATTTAAGGTTGAATTCCTTCAAATCACATACATAAAAATAATAATGCTTAGCACTACTATCAGGTATACAGATTATGAAAATCAAGTTATATTAGTGTAGAATCTAGCTTCTATATTATTGATAAATATACTTATTTATGTCATGTTTCATATTTATCAACCTTGTAAGTTTTTTTATTAAAAGACTAATTCCAAACGCTTGAAATTTAGATACCCTAAAATGTACAGCATTGAAATATTTTTGAAATTTGTTTTTTAAACAAAATTTCTGAAACAGATTCTGCTTCATGTCTTGTGATCATTCAGTTTAAAGATCTAGAATGCCGAATCAAAGTACAATTTAATTATGATTACAGAGACATATAATGGAAATTAAAATTGAATGTAAACTCATATAGAACCTTAGGGAGATGACTCAAAATTGATCATTTGTTTTCTTGGCAAGTAACAGGACCTGAATACAGTTTCTGGGAAAGAATGTACAAAGCTAGGCAAGGTGGTGCTTGAGTTCCCTGCTCATCCTAGTAAATCTATGTGTACTTGGTTTGGTGAGAAACCCAATTCACCCCGACCCCAGCCCCCAAAAAGGTGTAGACTGATAGAGGAAGACATCAGATGTTGAATTCTGGCAGATAGAAACATGCATGATTGTGACTGCACAGTCATACTCAAACATTTATGAATACATACACTATACCCACTTACCCCTGCTATCACACCTAACATGCAAAAACTCTAAAACGTGTAAAAGACAGTTCCTTCCCTGAGAACTTCAGTCATTGACTGGAACCATGTGCAGTCGTCAAGTGACCAGAGCTGTTTTCTCCTCACTCCTTGATTCTCAAAGGAAAAGGCAATAGCAAGCCTTTATGAGCTAAATTGGCTTTTTGTCTCCCAAATAAAATATGATAATTTTGAAATGCATTTAACAAAGAGTAGGGAAATATACTTAGAATTATAGAATTCTTTTGATAGTGTATATGTTTTTCCTCTCTGAGTCCATTTTCGATCTGACATTTTTTCACTTTTTAAAAGCAAATAACTCACATAGCTTCTATACATATAAAACAACAGCTAGTATAAATGCGTTGACTGTCATTTACATGGATATTGCTAATCAGGGTTTCCTGTCTAAGTGACCATTTGAAAGTCATATATTTTGGTGCAAGAGGAAAAGCATAAGGGAAGTCTCAACATATATATATATATGCCTTTACCATTTAAATGAGTCTCTGAAGGAAGGTGATCAGGAAAGGAAACAGATGTGGAAGGGAAGTCAAGTGGGGCAAGAAATGAAACACTGAATACAGTGGTCAGTGCCAACTCTCTAGCTGTGTCTACCGTACGGCTCTAGTACAGGGTCCTTCTAAATAGTTAATTATTCTGCAACTAATACATGCAGAGAAGAAGAAGAGATGATGTCCTTGTATCAGTTTTCTGTTGTGGTGTAACGCAATATTCCAGGACATCCAAGGTTCTTTTCTGAGATACAAGGATACAGGGTCATGATTCATGGGACTCTGTGACTGTGAAGGTTTATGTAGGTGGTTAATTCTTCCAATATACACAACCAAACTTATGAAAAGAAGAATGCCTTTTGCATGTTAATTTAAGAAATTCTTTATAAATGAATTATTCTCTAGCATATTCTTATAAAACAAATATTTGTAAATTAGCTAATATAAGCCAACATATATAATTAGTTCTTTTCAAATGGTAAAAGTCTATATAATGTGGAAGAAATTAACATTTGGGAAGTTTGGGCCCATAAGTCCAAATTTTATGTGCATAAAAATTTCTGTCGTAACTTTTTGGGGTGAACAATATAGGTGAGAAGCATGCCCGCAGTGATAGTAATATGTGTTGACAGGAAAGCAATTGCACTGGATTCTGAATAACACATGACATCTGTCCACTATCAACCTCAAAAACACATTCTACTTGGAGAGATAAAAGACTTAAAAGATAAATAAGATAGAAAGTTGCTACTTACTATTAAAAATGTTAACATTTTTTAAATATTTTGATGATATGGAGAAGCCAGTTATCTATAGAAACAGAGAAAGCCTAGTAAATAAGACAGGTTTTCAAGTATTTCCTAAAAAAATAACCATTTCTTCATTCATTTAGAAACTATATTGATTAAATTTTTATGAATATTACAGGTTTTGGTTATTCCAAAAAATAAATGATTAAGAGAAGGAATAACTAATTCCTTTAAGTAAAATGTTATCAATCTTGTATCTGAAGATCATACATAAGTAAATTAAAATGTGTTAGGCTTAGTAGTAGAATAGCCAGAGACAGAAAATACAGAAGGGTCAGAGGAAACATTGTTATTATAAACGGAATAAGGACTGAGTAAATGAGGAGATAACTGAAGAAGCGAAGACATTCTGGTGGGATAGGGTGCAGGTCAAGCACAGGAGAAAGTAATATAAGAGCCCAGCGCAGGCACAGGTTCAAGTGGTGAATGTGGCTTGGATTAAGTAGATATCTCGGAGAAGAGCAGGAGATAACACCAGAGAAAGAGCAGCCTTAGAAGTCTCAATAAATTGTAGAATCAATTGAAGACCTGACGTCAGTCTCTGGTCTTCAGACACACATGGACAGGCAAGCAACTACCTCCACACACGTGGACACAATACTATATTCACGGGTTGGAACAATGGCGCAGCGGTTGAATATGTGATTTTTTGCAGAGTATCCATATTTGATCCTTAGCATCAACATTATGGGTCACAGCTGTCTGTCCCTCCTTCCAGTGGATCCAATGTCCTCTAAAGATACAGACCTACTGGCTGGAAGCTGGGAACCAAATTCAGAGAAAAGTGGGGGGACACAATGCCTTTTTTCTGCACTTATAGTACCTCAGACCATGACCAAAATGTTTAGGTATTATTGGCTGAAGGAGCTCCTATGACACCTACACGCAAGAAACATCCCCACAACAACAGCAGCAACCATAACAACAATAATAATAACTTTAAAGAAAATACTAACTAAAATAATTAAATAAATAATTAACAATTTAAAACACTGATTATAATATCAAATTTGACAGTTGTATTTAATAATTTAAGCATATTATATCAAAAATAGAATCTAAGTTATAGAAAGCATATGTTAATTTCAAAGTCTGATCAATTCCCCAATTTTCAGGAGACAATAAATCCTAGAACCTTGTCATCTGAAATTAAATAATGACACAATTCATAACAATTAACACATGGTAATGAAAATAGCTGTGTTTATGACTGCATTCTTTAAAGAAGTCATCATCGCTCTTCATTCATAGGTCATCGCCTACAGAACAGGGACAGTGATATTCAAGCCGTTTGGCATGTAACATCTCTACACAGCCCAAATTTTCCATTAACTATGGAAACAGAAACCTATCATAAAACCTGCTCAGAATATTTATCAGAATATTTCCCCTGTATACGGATGCAGTGATGCACAGCCCCTGTGAAAGGACTCTTGTTTCACAGCTGTGCTCATGTTTCTTACATCATTCAGGCTCCACGAGTTTCTGAGGAATGAGAAGGGTTAATCAGCTTTTGGCAGGCATCAGCAAAATTTGCAAGCATTTTAGCCTCTCCATCAAGACGCATAAAATGTTTTGGAAATTACAGGAAAAATAAAATAAAACATGAACGTCCAAGCAGAAAATTAAAAAGCAATCTGCCAGTTCAATGGAACACCACCTTTGCTAGACTACAAACGTTGGTAAAATAGTTAACTGCCTATTCATGGTGACCTAGAAAGACATAGCTACAAAAGAAACACGAAGAAGTACACAGGTAATGGGAGATATAGCAGGAAAGAAAAGAATACAGCGCCAAATTGTCTGTCTTATAAACCAGTGTTTTTGTTTTGTTTCTTAATTTGATTTCTACAAAGAAACAAGAAGTTGAATTTACTCAGAATAGGGAGTTTTCCTTTATTCTGCCTTTCCCTTAAATTTCTGCCTTAGTTCCCTTTGATCTGAGCTACACCACTCTTTCTCACTTGAGAATAAAATTGTCCCCGAAGTAACTATCAATTTTGTGGTTCAAGGAATGTTTCTGTTGATTGTCAATGTCCCAAGAGAGAAAAACAAAGAAACTAAAAACAAAGCTAAGTATTCCAGCTTATTATGCTGCAGAATATTGGTTCGCTAGCACAACACCTCCAACAGGATGTCTGGGGAAGGTGTTTGCAGAATTGCAGAGTCCAGGCTAAGGTTTCCAAGGCAAGTCTTGCCATACAGACCACTGGCAAGGAGAGGGCAGAGCAGAGGGGCTGGAGGCTGTGGAAGGATGAGCACTTTCTTTGAGTTCTTACCTGACATTTAAGCCGACCAGTTGTTCTCTTTCAGAAGTAATATTAAAGAGTGTTCATTGTATGACAGAGGACTAGTGAAATCCCTTCATTTTGGGGCTCCCATGAAAATTTACCAATTTTGTGAGAATTTTAAAAGGAAATTTTCAATGAGATTTAGAGAAACATGTCTCAAACTTCCCTTATGAGTGAGTTTTCTATGACTTCACTCCCTGCCCTGCTTTATATCAAGAAATGCCAGATGGCTGAGGTGAGACTGCATGATAAACAACAGAAAGTTTATACCAGAAGCAATATTTCACTGACCCTGCCATCTCTAGAAGATCAAAGCTAAGATAAAGCTAAGCAAGATGCTGAAAGCTACTTCCTCTGATTCTGGGTCCCCGCCACTATTATTTTATTTGTCTTTTGGTGACTTACCTATACAAAATAGGCAGAGATATAGACTCAAGAGGAATTGATAAAATCTGTCTGTATTGGTTTGAAGCTGGCAATCGCCTAAACTGCTGGCAGAGCAGGATGGATGATTCTAGAAAATACCCCTCACTGAGTACTGAAGATGGGTAAATTTTGCAATGTAAAATGTCTTGTTATTTACTGTTTTATGTTTTAGAAATTCTTGTTTGATCTAGGGAGCAAGTCATAGTCAACTTCAGATCAGAAAGAACCATCAAATATAAAACCTACCTTTGAAATTTGGTTTTCTGAAGGTTTCTAATGTCAGTTGTGTGTGTGTGTGTGTGTGTGTACATGTGTGGGCACATGTATGTGTATTTGTGCATGTGTCACATGTGTGTATGTGTATGTGAGTTTGTATGTGTTTTCCTGTGTTTGTGGACCAGAAGACCACATCTTGGCTGTTGATCCTTCAGAAGTGTACACTGTGGTTTGTGAGACAGGATCTCTTACCAAACCACAACTTTCCAGTAGACATGAGAGGGTGGAGAGTAAGCCCCTGAGAAGTCTCTCTGCCTCCTCCCCCAGCACTACAACTCCAGTCTTATGCCACCACTCAAGCTTTGCTTTGTGTGGGCCATGGGATCAAAGACTGGTCCTCAAGCTTTTGTGGCAAGTGCTTAATGACGGTGTCATCTACCCATTGTTAAGTTCACACAAGAAGAGCTATGCAAAGGTAACCCTACTATCCATCTCTTTTAGTTAAACTTTTCCAAGTATATAGAAACGGCTATAATATTTTACCTCCATATCCAGTCGTTCCAATTCCTTCTGTGTCTCAGAGCTAAAATGGCATGAGAAATGTTATTTTTGAAAGAAAAAGGAAAGACTAGATACCCTGATGGTCCATCAGCAGTTTCTCTGAGACAAATATGATAAAACAAAATATAGTTGAAGTATCATGGAGGGATTCTTAAGC
>LOJH01031764.1:0-16731 GCA_001685095.1 Ellobius talpinus
ACATACATACATACATACATACATATAAATCAAGCCCTGATATGGGTCTAAAAAGGGTTTGAAAATATAAAAGTTTATGTTTTAAGGGTCTCAAAAATGATTTGAGATATAAATTCAAGTTATAAAAATATAAATAAACAATTTAAGATATGAAAAATTTCTCAGATATTTCCCCTTCTATGATAGAAAAGTTCAAAGTTTAGTATTTAATTGAGTTTTGATAAGCTGGTAGAGTAATGACTACTTACTGCTCAGTCACAAGCTCAAAATTTTGGATTTATTTTGTTTACCATTTAAATATAAACTTAAAGGTGCTTTTAATCAGGCCAAAGATATATCTGTCCAATCTATAACTGGACAGCAGAAAAACATACATGCTTTTAACTCAAGTCTGTAGTTTCTGCTAGGACTCAAATGAGTCAATTCCTGCTGTTTTATAGATACCCATTACCTGCTTTTCTCTGCTATATGGATTTCACTATAGATTGGTGACACTAATATATCTAAAATTTATAAGTCCTTTTGTAAAGTAAAAATTCATATAAGCTTCAGAAAAAAACTTGGATCTACTTATCACAGAACAGAAGGTTTCCAGATAAGTACAGTCTAAGTTTTCCCGACCTGTCTATTCCTGAGGGTGATACTTTCTGTCACCTGGTCTTGGCACTCCTCTCCTTCCTGAAAATTTCAAATGTTATATTGTCCTCTAAGTTCATAAATTTTAACTTCTGTTCCTGGTTTAAACTTGTATGCACAGGTTTCCACTTGGCTGGCAGACACATTCAAGCATCAGCTGCTAACTACAACCTGTTCCAAATGACTGTCAACCCTGGACTTGTTGAAAGCTTATGTGGACCAGTCCAGCATGTAAATGTTCCCTTTTTCTTCCACACAATTAGCAAACCAGATGTTTCTGATAAATAACCCTTTGACTAAATTCCCTCCTTACCTTTTACTAACCATTTGGGCTTCTTGGGTCCTGATTAATGCTCCAATGTCAGCTTTAAATAGTTATAGAAAAAAACATGTCCCATGCTTCCTGTCCAGAATAGGTTGAAATGCTATGACAAGGGGGAACTTCCTGGCATGGGGGACAAAATGGCTACCTATAATGTCTCTTGACACACCAGGAAAATAGACCCAGAGTTGTCAATTAATGGATTTATTAACTAAAATGATACTATAAGATAAGACACTTTGGTTCTTTATGGAGAACCACAGAACCAAAGAGGACATTCAGGATTATAATTACAATTTGGTTGTACCCAAAGATTAGAGTTACAGGACCTGGTAGCAGAGGATGACCACTGTTCTAAAAAAATCTGATAGCTAATGGTTCTTAGGTCTCAGCACTACCCCCCTTGAACTTCTGGCCAAGCAGGACCCATTGGGGGATACAAGTATGTTTCTTTAGAGTATTGTGGCTTTACTGTCGGTAGTGGGGTGATAGAGACTGCTTCTAGTTGTCATCCTCAACAGCTGGATGACTTGTCCTAGACATTAGGGACCCAGATCCGGCAATCTAGAGTTTATGGTTTTGACCTAGAAAAGAATTTGAGTTTATGAAGCAGAGCTGGGGTTTTAAAAAGATATTTTATATAGAATGAGGGCTAAGAGAAGGAGAGGTGCTCAAAAGAAAGTAAGACACCTGAAAGTGTGGGAATAGGCTTCTCAAAGAGTTATGGAGAACAAGACACACCGAAATGTGGGTCCAGGCTTCTCAAGGGAGATTCATACAGAATTGTAATAGTATTATCAATACATACCATTTTGATGGCTTGAATGTTACATCTCAAAACACTGTTGAGAAACATGTATTTTTTTTTCTTTTCTGTCTTCTACTCAGTGAGACGAGTGAGACGGTTCTGGAGAAATATAATAAGATAAAATGAAACCAAGGACCACCAGTATTCAGAAAAGGTTTAGCATTTGTCCTTTCCCTGTAAGTGCGGTTTCTGCTGAGATTTCTGGAAGAGTATGTTTTATGGCCGCAGTAGTATAAAAGCCATAAGTAGTAGTTAATATCAGTGAATAACATATCTTGTAAAACTCTGTTTTAGATGAACTGTGACTTCTAATACCTACAATAATATGTTTCTCAGAGCTAAAGTGAGTTGTTTCTCTAGATTTTTGGTCTAGTCTGTGGACCCTGAGTTGAATGGCAGAGATGTTGTCCATCAACCATCTCCCGTTCTTCACTTATTCACAGATTATTTCTAACAATGGCCAACTCTGGGACAAGAGCAGTATTTTCACCAACCTCTTTGCCTTTCTCTTTCTTCCCTTTAATTCCTCCAGCTTGTTAGCAGGTTATGGGCTCTGATTCTTACAGAATCCTCTGCAGGGTTTTCCCCAAGAAAAGACTATGGCATCAGTAATTTTCATCCCTTGTGTCCTTCCTTCTCCCTGACCTTCCAGGTTATTGCTCAGAGTATGACATTTCTGCAGAGAGGATGTACATGGGCTCCAGTGTGAGGAACACTTCTCTCTTCTTATGTCTCTAGGATTTCTTCAGTCTTTAGCAGAAAACTACAGTTGTATAATTCCTATATACATTTTTATATAGTCTCTGAGTGTCAGTGCAGTGCTGATGGCTTCAGGTGACCATCAATATGAGAACTGCCTTCAAAGTGGTTGTTGTATAGGACCTGAACTCTAAAAGATTGCAATACTTATATTTAAAGACATCAGTGTTGGCAACACAACTCCAAACAGCAGTCTTCAAAATTCCCTTAATCCTTTAGGGGCTTCCACTTAGATAAAAATCAGACCCCTGGATTCAATGCAGAAAAGAATCTAAGGACAAGTCAACATGAAACTGATTCGGATGTTATTAAATGTTAAATAAGGATTATTATAAACAAGAAAAGCAAGAGAAATAAATAAGATAACCTCATAGTATAGATGTTAACTTCTCTAAGATAGTCAAACTTAATTGCCTTGAATTGTTGCAGATATCATATTGGTGTGTTTTGAGGTTGCTATCTTCAAAGGAATGTTAAATGCCACAAAGGGGAGTAGTCATTTATAGGGACATGCATACCTTATCAGTGGCTACATCACTTATGGGATTGTCTCTCTCCTCATCAATCATTAACTGCATGTAAATTCTCAAGAAGGGCTGTCTCCCCTGTCCAGGACAGGGTGAAAATGACCTACCTAACTTTATGCAAATTTTGTAAAGGTAATTGAGAATATTAGTTCAAGAGTGCAACAACCACAGGCAATTCTTCTGAAGATATTATAAGTTATTAATATACTTTTTCAAATATTTATCATAAAAGCATGCATGATAATTGAGTCTGAGAACCATACAATATTTTTCATGCATTTCTAATTTATTTTATCAACAATTGACAGAATAGTTTGGTCAATTAAAGATGATTCATCATCACTGGACTATTATGGTGTAACTATATGATAAATTTGGAATGAATAAATTAATATTTCATATATCACACATTATTCAGAAAAAAATTTCATTTATTTTAAAACTTAATATGTAAATCTCTCTGGCTAAAATGGCTCACACTTATAGATAAAAAACCCAGAAGCTCAAAGGAATTAATTAGCAAAAACCCACTGTGCTGTTTTAGTTAGACTCTCCCTAGGCTCATATAGTTGTGTATTTGTTTACCTGTTAGTGGAACTGTTTGAGAAGAATTAGAAGGCATGCATAACTTTGTTGGAATAGGTATATCTTTGTTTGAGGAAGTGTGTCTCTGGAAGTAGATTTTAAGATTTCAAAAACCCATACTAGCCCCCCCCCCTCTCTCTCTGCCTGCTGTCTCTGAATCAGGATAAAAAGCTCCCAGTTCTATTTCCAGTACCATCCTTGTCTGATTTTATACATGGTGATCATGGACTAACCCTCTAAAATGTGAAGCAAATCCCTAGTTACATGCTTTCCTTAATAAGAGTGGACTTGGTTATGATATCTCTTCATAGCAATAGAACAGTAACTAAGAAAGAATTTGGTACCAGAAATGAGGTATTGCTATAGCAGGCCTGACCACACTATTTACTGGAGAAATATGGAAGACTTCGGGACTTTGGATTAGGAAGTTGGTTGAATGTTGGAAAATTTAAGGGTACATTTTAGTAGTAGCATGGAAGATAGCAGTGTTGAGAGCAATGTAGAATGTGGTGTGACAGCCTAAGAAATTTAAGAGGGGAATGGATTATTGGCTAACCTAGAGAACAGTATTGTGATATCTTTGCAAATAATGTTGTTGCTTTTTGCCTCTGTTCTAACAATTGCCTAAAACTAAATTGAAGAGTTTTGGATTAATGACATTGGCAGAGGAGATTTCAAGACAGCCTAATATTGATCTTGTAATTTGGATATTAGTGGTGGCTCTAATGAATTTATACAATGAAAAAGAAAAATGAAGACACAAAAAATACAAAATGCAGTTTGAGAAGAAAAACAACACCAGAAAATTTAATAGTAGAGAGATTTGGGAAGAAATAGGAGGTATGGTTTGTTGGAGTAGGTGTTCCTTTGTTGGAGAAAGGTTCTTGCTGGGGTGAACTTTGAAGTTTCAAAATTGCAAGCTATTCCCAGTTGCTGTCTCTTCCTACTGCCTGAATATCCAAATGTAGAACTCTCAGCTACCATGTCTGCCTGCATGCTGTCATGCTCTTTGTCTTGAGGATAATGGACTAAACCTCTGAAACTATAAGCAAGCTCCAATTAAAAGCTTTCTTTTATTAGAGTCACCATAGTCATGGTATCTATTCATAGCAATAGAATACTGACTGAAATGATTGAGTATGCTCAGGTTGACCAATCTAATCTTATGCAGGCCAAGACCCAAGCCTAGAGGATGGTACCACTAAATTTTTTCACATTAATTAACTTAAGATGATGCCCACATGCCCACCCAATATAAATAACCCCTTAAGGAGACTCTATTCCCAGGGTTTCTACATTGTGTCTTATTGATAGTTGAAGCTAACTATCATACAAAGATTTAAAATTTGTTAAATATAAAAAAATCCAAACAAAGTTATTATGAGATTTGATTCACTATTACTTATTAACAAAATATGTTAGAAAGTTAAAATAGTTGTGATTTCTAGTGCTGGTCTTTTTCATATTCCACTGTCACATCTTATACCCTTTAGCATCCATTAAGCCCATTGTTCAAACCTTAGAAGAGTGCCTAAGTTTTATCAGTCATTTTAGAATAATCAAAAACCTGTTTCTCTCAATCCTGCTACAAATCTGAGAATTTTTCTTACATACCACCCTATTCCTATATTTTGACACCCAGAAGGCAGCCGCCCAAATGTCTAATGTCACCACAGAGGCTGTAAGCTCTAATTATTTTGTTACACATCTCACCATGTACTGCTTCAGATGCAGGCAAAATACAGCTCAGCCACATCTAGCATCCTTTTCACGGACTATACAAAAAATATAGTTGTTCTTCTTCTTGCTCTTTTACCTGAAATCATAAAGGATCTTTGAAAAAATGTGTTCATAATCTTATGATTCCACAATGTTTGTTTAATTGCTTAGTTAGATAATTGAAAGCTGCAGTAGATGGTCAACAGTGAGACAGAACAGGGAAAGTCACAAGGACTAGGATGGTGAGGAGAAAATACTCACACTTGCATAAGGTCAACTTGTGTAATCATTTTATAGCAAATAGTTTACTTAGAGGAGAAAACAGAATTTGAGTTGTGAACAAAAAAGCAGCCTCATACTACATATACATATATATACACACACATGCATGCATTTCCATATGCACAAAAACACAGATGTGAACACATACATATAATTTATGTGTATATATATATACCTATGTGCATATATATATACACATATATATACACATTCCTGAATTGCTTCTCCATTCCTCTTGTGCCTGCTGATGACATATTAACATATCTATTGAACCAACCTCGAGGAACTATGTTTCTCTGTGGGTTTCTCTGAAGGATTACTTTTGGAGTAGATTCCATATAAGCACTATGTGCAACATTGTTATAACGTACTTCAAAATTCAGGGCAGTAACCAGGATGACAGCACCATCAGTATGCAATTTACCATGTCAGCCATAGAACCTGAGTTCAACAGCAAGAACCCTGATAAAAGAGAAGGCCACGGTGTGTGCAACTGCCTTCCCAGTGCTAGAGAGCCAGAGGCAGATCTCTAGGGCACAGTGGCCAGCCAGTATAGCCTAACTGCCAGTCACAGGTCCAAAACAGAGATCCTATCTCATAAAAGAAAAGGAATAGCTCCCCAAACTGACCTCTGGCTTCTGTATCAACAGGCAACATCCCCGAAGCTTTAATCAGCAGGCACACATACATTTGAATATGCTGCATACACACAGACAAACACATGCATACAGTTCCTGCTCCCCAAATGCGTGCCACAAAGATCCAAAGGTGGGGTATAAAAGCAATTGACCACAGAGAGTTTTTTTGCTGTGGGATAATGTTCTTGCACACTGTAAAGATTTGTCACACATATTGGTTTAATAAAACGATGATTGGCCAGTAGTCAGGCAAAAAGTATAGGCTGGACAAGCAGACCAGGAAAATTCTGGGAAGAAGAAAGGCAGAGATGCAGTCACCAGCCAGATGCAGAGGAAGAATGATGAGAATCCCTCACTGAGAAAAATACCAAGCCACATGGCTAAACATAGACAAGAATTATGGGTTAATTTAAGTTGTGAGAGCTATTTAATAATACACCTGAGCTAATAGGTCAAACAGTTTATAATTAATATAAGCCTATGTGTGTTTCTTTGTGACTAAATGGCTGCGGGAAAAGGTGGTACAGAAACTTCTACAAATTTTTGCTAATCTCATTGCAGAATAGTCACAATCTCTGACTGCTATAAATTCATGTAAATTGGGCATGTCATTTTACAAAGGTAACATGAATCTCAGTGTGATTTGCACTTAACGATTTTCTCAGAATGTTAGAAGAATCTCACCTCTGGCATGAAAAGCAGATGAGTTTTCAAGTTGGCAAGGTCTCAGGGATTTTGGAAAATTAGGGCAAAAATATGCAGTTAAATTTGCTAATTTCCATTAAGAGCAAACTGCTGATCTCCTCAGCAGTAGCCTTAATGCTGTGCTCTGTGATTAACTAATGGTGGGAAAGTGTTCTGTATTTTGTTATTGAGGAATCAGAGGATACATGGTGCTTAATTATTCAGCAGCCCTAAAGGCCACTGCCGATGCTCAGATAAAAATAAACTATCAGCCTCAAGCCACTACCAGAATGGAAGAACAAATCACACCTTTATTTCATTTGTGTGTTACAAAATGTGCCTGGGAAAAATTTCAAGAAAGACTATATAATCAGAACCTAGCTGCAGGCTGATTCTCCATGAAGTGACAAATTAGACTTTAATGTATTGCATGCCATTGTGCTGAGGCTTGAAAGGGAGCATGCCACTAAGGACTGCTTTCTCTGCTCGGTCTGCCTTAAGGGGATTCTTAGAACAGGCTCCAAAGAGAAATCACTCCGTGCCCTGTCTGTGCAGATCTTATCGCCTAAATCCCAAGCACAGAACATTTCCAATTATTGACTGTTTCTGTCCTTCATCAAAAGAGTGTCAATTTGTGGAATTATTCAAGATAGAAAATAGTGAAGCTTCTACACAAGGCCTGAAGCAGCCCACTGAGCTCTGACTTCAGTGGAACTTCATTCAACACATGAAGTAGGAGACAGTATTTTGCAAGTCATACATATAAAAAGAGGTTCATACCTAAAGAATTTTCAAACTCAACAAAATGGACACAGAAATAGTCAAATTAATGTTATAAACATTTACCTAATTAAGTTGTATACATAGTTAATAAACATATGAAAATGAATGGTTAATATTACTAGGCATTTAGAAAATGAAATTTGAAGCCACAATCAGATACCACCTTATTCTATTAAAATGGCAGTAATAACAAGAAATATGCAGCCCACACATGCACACAAACACAAATACACACACACACACAGAAAAACACCACACATCATACATACTTGAGGATATAGAAAATAAAAATTATTTTATAATATTGACTGCAATGCGAAATGGTAAAACTGATAAAATTATATGGTCTTCACTTAGAAAATATTGAAAACAATTTGTATATTATTCAGTGTTCTAGTCATGTATATTTCCAAAGCAACTGAAAGCATAGTCTCAAATCTGCATTTATATATCTATAGTAACAAAATTCATAATAATTTAAGATAAAGGAAACTAGAGTCCAACAAGAAGTAGATCTAGAAGTACTATGTAGCATATGCATATAGTAGAATATTAGTTAACTACAAAAAAGGAAGTTCTGAAACCTGCTGCCAGAGAGAATAATGTTGAAAACAATATATTAAGTGAATAAATGCAATAAAAATTCACATATACTGATAATAAATGCTTTTTGCGGATATTTAGAATATTTCCTCCATTGATTTATCAAATGTTTTCACCACGAAATTGTGCTTTATTCTGTTGAGTATTATTCTCTATATCAACAGAGACAAATACAAAAAGTTTTTCTTTTTGTATTACATTGATTCTCAGAAGTAAAAATACTTTGCATGCATTGGTGATTCTCAGCTGGAAGCAGCATATACTAGTTTTATATATTGCTGTATCGAATGTCCTAGTGTTATGTTGAGGAATTTTTAATTCACATCTCTGAGTGATACTGGCTTGCCTATTTTTCATGAAGTCTTTCTCCAGTTTTAATATTAGGACAATAATGAATCTGTAATGGAGCCAGAAAATATTTCCTCTTCTTTTATTTAAAATTTATAACCCAGTGTGGTGGCACACAGCTGTGAGCTCAGAGTGAAACTGTGTCTCAAACAAAACAAAGCAGAAGAGTGCCAGAGTCCCATAGTTCATGAATGATTGGAGTTGACTCTGCTAAGTGTCAGCAGGCTGGAGCAATGAAGTTTCCTGGGCTGCATCTACTTATGGTTTGGTATTATTATTTACTGTCTCTTCTATTGTTTCTATAGTCACATCATTCTTCAGGATAAGGTATTAGTAGCTTTTGCCTACCAAGGAAATTCTGTTTCATGGATGTCATTTTTTCAAACACCAGGATGGATAAAATTCCATCATAAACTTAAAAAGGTTTCTGTAAGGTCTATAGTTAAATATTAATTTTCACTTCTTAAATTTGGGTCATTTCTTTTCAAAGTTAATCCATGCAAACAATGCTTAGCTTGTCATTTTCAAAGAACTGCCCATGTTCTCTCTCATTCCCTCAAAACTTCCTATTCTTTATTTCAATATTTCCCATGATAATGCATTTTTATGTTTCATGTGTATGTGTGTATCATATGCCCATGAGTGGGGACCATGTGCATGTGTGTGCATGGATACAAGAGAAAGAAATCACCAGTCGTGCTCTATCACTATGGACTTATCCCCTCGAGATAGGGTCTCTCTCAACCTAGAACTAGGCTGGCATCAAATAGGCCCGAGTGATCCTCTTGATACAGGTGCGCATGTGCCCATAGCAGACTCTTCGTATGGATGTCAGAATCCAAACTTGGTTTCTCATGCTTTTGCAACAATTCTCTTACCCACTGAGTCGTTTCCTCTGCTTTTAGATGTGTGCATCAATTTTATTTTGCTTTTTTGCCACTTTCTTTTTTAATAATTAAATTTACTTATTTATTTTACAAACCAACCACAGTTTCCCTCATTCCTCTTCTTCCATTGCTTTACTCCAACTTCCCTTCTTTCCCCATCCACTCCTCCTCTGTTTCTCTGCTGAGAAAAGGGCAGACCTCTCATTGGTATCAACAAAGCATGGTTTATTAAGTTTCTAGGACTGAGCTCCTCCCCTTGTATTAAGGCTAAGCAAGGCAACCCAGTATGAAGAATAGGTTGCCCAAAGCCAGACAAAACATTAGAGACAGTCCATGCCCCCACTGTTAGGAGTCCCACATGCAGACCACGTTACACAACTGTCACAAATATAGAGAGGGCCTAACTTGGTCCCATGCAGGCTTCCTGGGTGCTGGTTCAGACACTGTGAGTGCCTATGAATTCAGGGTCCAAGTTAGGGTTGCTATTGCTGTGAAGAGATGTCATGACCATGGAAACCGTTACAAAGAAAAAACATTTTATTGGGGTGGCTCACTTACAGTTCAGATGTTTAATTCATTATCATATTAGTAGGACATTTGTAGTGGGACATGGCAGTATGCAGGCAGACATGGTGCTGGAGAGGTAGCTGAGAATTCTAAATCTTGCAGTCAACAGGAGGTAGTCTATGTAACTCACTGAAAGAAGCTTGAACATATATATATATATATATAAAAAGACCTCAAAGTCCACCTCCACAATAATACACTTCCTCTAAAACAACATACCCACTCCAATAAAGCCACATCTCCCAAAAGTGCCACTTATTTCAGGGGTCAAGTTCCTTCAAACCACCACACCCAAGTTAGTTGATTCTTTGGGTTTTCTTGTGATGTCTTTGACCCCTCTGGCTCTTATAATCCTTCCTCCCTCTCCTCAGCAGGATGCCCTCAACTAAGCCTTATGTTTGGCTATAAATCTTTGTGTCTGTTTCCAACAGTTACTAGATGAAAGATCTCTAATGACAATTAGGGTAGTCACCAATTTATGAGTATAGTAGAACATAGTTGGGCATCATTACGTTGACATTATTTTCATCAGATGTTGCTTGGTTATGTTCTACAACTCTGGGCCATCTAGTCTCTGAGTCCTGGCAGACCAGGCAGTGTCAGTGGTGGGTTCATTCTCTAGTAGAGTTCTGAGGCTTAACAAGTTATTGGTTGGACACTTCCCCAATCTCTGCACCACTCTTACCCCAGTACATCCCAGCAGCAGGACAGATTGTAGGTCAAATGTTATGTGACTGGACTGGTGTCCTAATCCCTCCCACTGGAAGTCTTGCCTGGTCATAGGAGATGACCAGTTCAGGTTGCATATACACTGGCTAGGAGTCTTAGCTGGGGTCATCCTTACAGATTCCTAGGTTTGCACCAGGTTTCTGTCTGACTCAAAAATGCCCCCCTTTCCATTAATTGCTTTCAATCTCACCCCCTCCATCCACCTCCAAAGCCAATCCCTCATGTTCCCATTTCTATCTGTCCCCAGTCAACCCAAAGATCTCTCCTATTTCTGTTTTCAATGTACTTCCCTTTGAACCCTCCTTCTTACCTAGTTTCTCTGGGTCTTAGAATTGCAACATGATTATCCTTTATTGTAAAGTTAAAATATCCACTTATGAGTAGTGTATACAATGTTTGTGTTTCTGGGTCAAGTTTACTTCACTCAGGATTATATTTCAACTTCCATTTATTTGCCTTCAATTTTCATGATGTCATTGTTTTTAATAGCTAAGTAATACTCTATTGTGCAAATGTACCATTTTTAATCCATTTCTCAGCAGAGGAACATCCAGGTTTTTTCAGGTTCTGGTTATTATGAATAAAGCTGCTATGAGCATAGTTTAGCAAGTGTACTCATGTTATGATTGAGCATTCTTTGGGTATATGGCCAAGAGTGGTATAGCAGGGTCTTAAGGTAAATTGATTCTATCTTTTCTGAGAAATTGCCATATAGATTTCCAAAATGACTATACAAGTTTGCACTCCTAGCAGCAGTGGAGAGGTGTTCCTTTTTCTCCAAATGCTCTCCAGCATAGGCTGTAATTAGTGCTGTTGATCTTAGCCATTTTGACAGGTGTAAGATGGGGTCTCAGAGTTTGTTTGATTTGTGTTTCCCTAATGGCTATGGATGTTGAATAGTTTTTAAAGTGTATCTTGACCATTTGAGATTATTCCGTTGAGAAATCTCTATTTAGATCTCTATGCCAATTTTAAATAGAATTAGTAGGACTTCTGATGTTTAGTTTCATGATTTCTCTATACATTTTGGAGAGCAGTCCTCTATCAGATGTGGGGTTGGTGAAGACCTTTTCCCATTCTCTATCTGTCCTATTAACAGTGTTCTTGGCCTTAAAGAAGACTTTTAGTTTTATAATTTATTAATTGTAGATCGTAGTGTCTGTGCTACAAGTGTTTGATTCAGGAAGTTGCCTCCTATGCCAATGTGTTCAAGGCTGTTTCCCACTTTCTCTTCTATGAGGATCAGTGTAAATGGATTCATGTTGATGTCTTTAATCCACTTGGACTTTTGTTTTGTGTAGGGTGATAGATACGGATCTATTTGCATTCTTCTACATGCTGACCTCAGTTATGCCAGCACCATTTTTTGAATATGCTTTCTTCTAAAGAAGGGTATGCCTACAAAGGTAAAAATGTTTGCAGAACACCAAATAGAATAAACCAGGAAAAATTCCCCTCACCACACAATAATCAAAGCACTAAACATACAGAATAAAGGAAGCCTATTAAGGAAAAAAGGCTAAGCAACATATAAAGGCAGACTTTTCAGAATTATACTCGATTTCTCAATGGAGACTCTCAAAGCTGAACAGACATCTTGCAGATTTTAGGAGACCATGGATGCCAGCCCAGACTACTATACCCAGCAAAACTTTCAGTCACCATAGAGGGAGAAAACAAGGTATTTTAAGACAAAGTCAAATTTCAACAATGTCTATCTGTAAGTCTGCTCTACAAAAGGTACTAGAAGGAAAACTCCAAACTAAGCCAGCTACACCCATGAAAAAACACACCAGCAAAACCTGAAGAATGGAAACACACACTTCAGCCACCCCCAACCCAGAAATTAACAATCACTGGTCATAAATATCTTTCAGTATCAGAAGAATCAGTTTGCCCATAAAAAGACACAGGTTAACAGAGTGGATGATTTGTCATTTTCTTAATGTGGAAGATGAAGTTACTAACTTAGGATCCATTTTCTTCCTAATGCATGTATCAACAGCTGCAGATCCCCAAAATGTCTTTAGCTCTACTGCACATCCCAGGGCTGCACTATGTCTTCCTTTATGTGGATCTCAGTGCACTTTCCGAGTTTCTCTTTTCTTTCCTTTTTGGATCACTGAGTATCTAGGAAGGCAGGACTTAATTTTCACAATTGTAACATTTTAGATATTTTGTTCTTACTAATTTGTACTTTCATACCAATTAAACACAGAATGTATATTCTTACTATTCTGTCCCTTGAAGTTTACTGGGATTTATATCTATGTTCCTGCTTTTCTGTACAATGTTTTAGTGGTTCTTGTGAAGCATTTATAGACTATAAGGTGAAGTGCAATAGATTTATTTCTTACATCACATTTGTGCTCTTTTATACTTAACTCATTTCAACTGTTCTATGCAGTATTTTAATTTTACTTTTGGTTATGAATTAATGTCACAAAAGCAACAGTAAAGTTTTGTTATGTTGTTTGTTAATTGCATCATTATCTATAATCATTACTTTTTCTAGTTATATTTTTATTCCAATGTCCAACCACTTGATCCTGTTTATAAACCCAAATCTTGTCAACAATATTGTAATGCAAAATTTTAAAACATTTTCTCTTTAAACCAGTTAAAGGAAAGTGAAAAATGAAACCCATTATTTATTTTAATAAATAAAAATTTACTAGTTTTCTTGCTTGTTTTTCTGGATTTCTGTTATTATCTTGCCTCCATTGGTTATTTTTTAAATCATAATTTCAATAGTACCTCATGTGGAAAATATTGATTAACAGAAAAAATTCTTAGTTCAGATTTTCTTAAAATATACTGATGTTGTTTTCATTTATGAAAGGTAATTTTTTTTCTACAAGAAAATTTGTTGGCTCTTCATAACACATATTCAGTATGTAATCATAAAGTCTAATGGCCTATGAATTTTTACCTAAAAACAATTCAAAATTTTAATTAATTTTGGTTTGTGAAAATCAAGCTGAGGATGTTATTTCTTGCTTTATACATGCTCTAATACATGGAAATATATTGTTGTCCCTCAAAACTTAACTCTTTCAATTTCAAAATGACATTCTCTTTTTTTCTTTTAGCTTTCAGTATTTTTTTCTTAAGGTTAAATGTGCTATTTAGCTTTAGCTATCACTTTACATCACCTGGTATAACAAGTCATTGGGAAATAAACTCTTTTTTAGAAATGAGGAAATGTCTAGATAAGGTTGGCCTATAGGTCTTGAATGACTATCTTGATCATTAGTTGTTTTTGGAGGGATAAAGCCCATTGTGGGAAGCACCCTTCCCTAAGCTAGATTCTGAATTGTGTAAAAGTGAAGAAAGCTTCCAAGTAAACAATCAGGGCAACTTGGATGTGTTATTTCTCCTCTTGAATGTCATATGATGTGGCTATATATCTCAAGCCTTTCCACTGTGATTCTCCTGCTATTATGAGCTCTAACTTGGAATTACAAGAAAAAAAACTCTTCTCCTTAGATAAAAGAAAATATGATACAGAAATGTTATCATTGGCCTGTTAAAGCCTGTACCACTGGAGCTGTGATAGTAAGAGCTTGGTTCTGGCAGCCCTAGTGATCTACACTCATATTTCTTGTCTTTCATTATCTGATATAATCCTTCATATACTTTTGCAATTGCTTTGAACACACTTAATGATACTCTTCATTCTCAAAATACATACATTTCAAATTTACTAGGTGGTCATTATTCTTTACAAGAAAAGAGTCTTCAACATTATTTAAAGAGTCAGATCAGCAAATAATCTTTAAGGCACAATGAGGTAAGGGGATTCATATATAGTTAACTTTGCAGAATGCTACAAAGTTCTAACCCCAGATCTCCATTTGGTTAAGTGAAGTTCAAAACCCATAGCAATAGAGACGGTATTTGTGTCCCTGAAGAAACAACGCTTCTCATCTGTGTGGAGGTTGATTTCTCAATGTTGTTATTAATGGTGTGGGGAATTTTTGAAAAGGATAAATCTTTGTCATTTTTTAAGCTCTGTGGTGCTTTGAATGAGAAATATCTCATTGGTTCATGTGTTTAGACACATGGTCCCAAGAAAGTGGTTTGGGAAAGTTATGGAACCTTTAAAAGGAGTGGTCCTGCTGGAATAATCATACCACTAATTGTAGGCTCATAGGGTTTATAGACTTGCCCCACTTCATGTTCACTCCTACTCCCACTCCCCTTCTTCCCTCTCCTGCATTCCCAGCCAGCTTCTTGTCCCAATTGCCATGTATTCCCCACACTTATGTTCTCTACTCATCTGGAATCATAAAGTAAAACAAGCTACTTATTTTATCAGTTGTTTTATCCATGGCAATGTACAAAAACCAAAATGGAAATATTATACCCTGGACCGATTAGGAAATATTTACAGTCTCTGACTGACCAATAATGTTCTTAAGAGCATTAGTGAAGTAACTTGAGCCATCATAAATCATGACATCTACCTAGGGTAATAGACACAAATTTCCTCACCTATGGTATTCTTAGAAGTTTAAATTTGTTCATTTATACTTTTTTTAACTGAACCAGGAATGGCCAACCTATTACCCACTAGTCATATCCAGATCAGATTAGCTATATATGTGGCCCAACATAAAGTTTTGAATTTATTTAAAATACAATTAAGTTGTATTGTATTAGTTTTGAAACTTAATTTTGCAGTTTTCAGGCATAAACTTTTTTGAAGGCAATGTTGTGTCATTAAGTCAATAATCTAATTTGGACCATGAATATTTAATTTCTAGGTTTAAGATTTTAAATATTGATTCCCTCTCCCAATTTTAAGATATTTTTTAAAAAATATTTTTTGTATATGAATGCTTTGCTTGCATGTACATATTTACATGTATCATGTGCATGGCTATTTCCCACAGAGAACAATAGAAATCATAAGATCAGGTGGAACTGGAATTATCAACTTTTGATAAAACAAATGGATGCTGGAAACTGAATGTGGGTCCTTTGCAAGGACAGCAAATGCACTTAAAGTCTTCACCATCACTCCAGCCCATCTTGTTGATTTTTGATGGATTAGAACTATAGTTAAAACAACTCTAATTATTTATAAAAATGCCAAATACGTAATTATTCTAGAAAATTTATAGAATGAGTAGAGTGAAATAAATAAATAAATAAAACAAACATGAGACTCATTGTCATTCAAACAGGATAATGAACTCTCTGGCAGAAGCCCAAATCATCAAGGGACTGTTTGATAATCTTGGTTTATCAGTGCTAATTTGTAGTGTATGCTCAGATATTTCTGATGAAATGGCTTGGTTTATTCCATCTTCTTTCTGCACTAGGCTGCTATGGGTGGCATGGCTGTACGAACAGTTACAATGCTAGATTACCCCCAGTCTGGTGTTTTGCTGGTATAGTCTCCATAAGGTATTCATCTTCATCAAAATCAAAGTGTGCTTCCTCGCAGCCTTGAGAGACAGTTTCAGAAAGGTGATGAAATGTATCTCATATCACACAAACATTTTAAAGTTAATGAAATATATTTCTAGTAGCATCTTTCCAATTACTGATGTTCAGGCAAGCTTTATTTGTACAAAAAGAATACATCACATTTCTCCTTTTGGTTTAAAAAATAAATAAAGGAGATTTTAGATAATATAAGAAAAACTATATACATTAAGTAAATTGATGATATTCAATATATACAGGCAATGAAAACAATGTCTAGTTCATTAACAATTGACAAATTCTTCACAGACCTTGAGAGAACAAAAAACAACTTTATATGGAAAAACAGGATAGCCAAAACAAACCTATACAATAAAGGTACTTCCGGAGGCATTACCATCCCTGACTTCAAACTCTA
>LOJH01031765.1:3765-16731 GCA_001685095.1 Ellobius talpinus
GAAAGAAAGAAAGAAAGAAAGAAAGAAAGAAAGAAAGAAAGAAAGAAATGTCTGTGGAACAACGCTAGGGCTGGGGAGGAGAGAAGCCAGCAGATTTGAATCTCTGTTTACTCGTCTCTCCAAAACAATGTTCACATTAAACCAGCTCCAAATGAATTATACTGTAACAACCTTGGAGAAATAGCTGTTGATCTCATAAATTTGTGGGACTTCCTGCTTCAAGCGGCCTCTCTTAAAGTCACAAGTATTTGGTGAGCTCAGTAAGTACCTGCTTTCACTTAGCTGCCAGCTAAGGAATTAATTGCAAAACCAGAATGTGCAGCCTCCTGCATCCTCCGAGGTGGGAACTTTCTTTCTTCTTCTTCTTTTTTTAATCCCTGATTCAGAACCAGAAGGAGAACCAGGCTGATGACTCCTGACCTCTATTTTGTATGATCCTTGGATTCCAAAGGCCATCACTCTGCTAAAAAGTTCCTCTTTTTGTATGCATCTCCTATCCCAGCAAGCAGCTCCATTCCGTGCTGGCTTTTGTTTTTTTTCTCTTTGGGTCACAGGTTTTCCTGGTTAGCCCTGTGAGGAGTAGCTATGTTAGTGGCCTATGGGATCAGACAGTCCCAGGTTCCAGAGTAAAGCTACCTTAAACAAACTGCTTAATCTCTCTGAACCTCAGTTTTCTCATACACGAGTTGGGAGCAGCAAACACAACCCTCTCCCAGTTGCCACTGTGGTTAGATACGCAACTGAGGGCTCAGTGCTTGCCTGTTTATACCATATGTTCAACAAGAGGCACCATTTTCTGGCAGAACTGTGCTCAGTAACTGAACATTCTGGCTAGGCGCCTGGGGTTTGGTTGTCATCGTCTCTGTAGGTTCGGTGTCAAGCATTGCAATGACTGCCGTAAACACCAGGAGAAGCATGGTTGGCATCTTACAAACAGAGCCGTATCTTCCCTGGTGAGGTGTGGGAGATCTTAGGAAATGGTTCTGAGTCTGTTGTGCTTGAACGTTATGGGAGATGGAACAGGTTTGTCAAGTTGAAGATCTCAATGCCAGCAACGTACATCCTGTTACCCAGGTCTCTTAACACCTGTCCTTTATTGGATGTTTGATGTATGAAGATATGTTAAGCAAAAGCGAGACACCTGACCGGAGTATCGCTGAACTCCATTTTCCTTCTGTCAGATGTCTGTAGCCCCGTTGAGGCTTTGCCCTTCCCTGGCTGGAATTTCCTAAGGCTTTCACTACCTGTCTTTTTATCATCTTGTTTAAAACAAATGGTATTTTACCCAGTTTTTCTCTCTTTTTTTTTGCGAGTTTAGAAATCTCATTTAAATCAATATAATGAGACACCTTCGACAAAATGCAATCGTTCTCACTTTCCCGTCTGTTGGAAGACATCCTGTCATGGCTGGAGTTTGGAGGCTACCTTCACCGGTTTTCACACAATCTCTCATCCTTGCCGTATACTCTGGTGCTCCACATAGGTGGTATGGTTTCGTGTCTGTACTAAGCAAACCATGTTGCTGAAGAGATGATAAGCACGTCATTTGATTTTCTGAGGTTTTCTGAGAGAGGCAGAAACCTTAGAGCAAGCAGGCCAACCAATTCTCACCTCAATTCTGAAAAGAACATCCAGGGTCTGAGGTAAAGGGGGTTATCGTTTCATCATTTGCAGCTATATTTGTATGTTAGTTCTGAATTTTTTTTAAAAAAATTGGTTTTAAAGAATTGATGAGTGAAGAAGACATGAGGATCAGCTTGGTTTTTGTAGGTGAAGACTATGGTCTAGTCATAGTTGCCCATGGTACAGTAACTCCAGAGTACTTACCAGAGAATGTTCTAACTCCAGATAGCATGTCGGGGACAGGTTATGGGAGGTCTCTCCCACTAGTTTGTGACTGAGAACACTATCTCCAGTGCTTTGTGACAGAAAGATTGTAGGGTACCTGGGGGAGCTACTTGAGGTGGTAGTAGCCTTTCTTCTCCTTACAATGAGGGTGTGGTAGTTTGAATGTAATTGGCCCCCATAAGCTCATAGGGAGTGGCAGTGTTGGGAGATGTGCCCTTGTTGAAGTGGGTATGGCCTTGTTGAAGGAAGTGTACCACGGTGGCAGCGGGTTTTGAGGTCTTTTTTGCTTAAGCCTCGCTCAGTATCACAGACATTGCCTGTTGCCTTCTGATCAAGATGTAGCCTGCACCGTGTCCTCCTGCACACCACTGTGATGATAATGGACAGAGTCTCTAAACTGTAAGCAAGCCACCCCAGTGAAATGTTTTCCTTTATAAGGGTTGCCGTGGTCATGGTGTCTCTTCACAGAAATAGAACACCGAGACAAAGGGCTAAGATTTGGAAGTGTGCTTGCAGCAAAGAAGCAGCAGCTGAGGCAATGTGATACATATTCCATTTAGTGGAAAGAGCAAAGATGGCATTGAATAATTGGATGTCTTGCGAGGTGGAAGAAACTTCCTTCCTGGAGACCTAAGACCATTTACCTAGGCTTCTCCCAATCCCACTCACATGGGTGCCTTCCTGAGTTCCTGGAACCTGGAACCGTTGTTCTTGAAAGTCCTCAAAGTTTTGGTGTTTGTTACTGGAGCAAGAAAAGAGTGTGGGGAATGACCCACTGGGATTAGAATAAAAAGGGATCTGAAAGATTAACTATCAATTAAAAGAATGTAGAAAGAAGATTGCTAATTTCCCTTCTTCCATTCTTCTCCCAGGTAGATAGACTAAGGAACTTCAGTGTGGGGTTGGGGGTTGCGAGGAGGCTGATTTTTTTTTCTATAGGAGAAGAGAGCCACAAATAGCATTTTATATGGTAAATATTTGCTGGTATTTAAAGCATACTTTGCTGTATCCAGGCTGGGTTCGGAGACTGTTAAAATCATCTCGATTGTGAGGAGTTGCTAAACGGAGCTGTTAAATTGTGCCTTACTAATAGCACTTAGCCTGAAAGTATCCAAGAGGCCCGGCATTGCCAATGATAACATCTATTATCTAGATACTCTGCTCTCATGTCCCATCTGAGGGGGGAATATTAGGCTGGGTTTGAATTTCAGTTGAGGCAAAATATATTAGTACTATCCTTCATCATTAAAAGAGACCTTGGTGGCCTGCAGGCACCAAGTGTGAAATCTCGCCTTGCTGAAGACGTGGCAAGCCAGAGGCCTGAAGAAAATATGGGAAAGGAGGATTCAGATTGCTGGCAATACAGTTGCTACGTCCTAGTTCAGTCCTGCATGAACCTGCTCATGTTATTAAGTGTCTTATTTTTATACATATGTTTGTATGTGTGTGTGTGTTTGTGTGTGTGTGCATGCATATGTGAATACACATGCACAATGCACATAGAGGCCAGAGGACAACTTCAGGTGTCATTCTCAGGAATCTCATCTTTGAGGCCAAGTTTCCTATTGGCATGGAGTTTATCAGTTAGACAGGCTGACTGGCCAGTGCGCCCCCAGGGATCTTACCATCTCTGCCTCCCCAGAGCTGGGATGACAAGCAGGCGCCATCGTGCCCTCCATTTGTATGTGAGTCCAAGGGATTAAACTCAGGTCCTCCTCCTTGTGTGGCATCCCGATCCTTCATCGTGGGGCTCTGTCGCCCCTCTTGAAGCCATTCATCTCTTTGGGACTCTCACTGTCCTCTTCTCTGCCAGTGGGACGTAAGGTGGACAGCTCCCTGAGTCGGAGCTGCCATGTTTACTGGTGTATGTCTGTAGCCAGAGTCCAACCCTGCTGAGCAGGAACTGCATACAGCATTGTTCTTAGATCCCTATGGGATCTGTGTGCTTTTCCTTCCATGGTTTCTCCCCTCCATCAAGGTCTCTATGGAAGTGTGATGCTTGATACGTCTCTTCATGTGGATGCCATTTTCTCCAACTGAGAAAGGGAGCGCTTGCTGATAACTTCCTAGAGAGTATATTCTAGAAAAAGAGCAACAGATCCAGGGAGCTCCTCATCTTGCCTCTGTTTCCTTAGCCTCGGGATTACAATTGTGCACCACCATACCTGGTTTTGTTTTTGGTTTTCTCATGAGTTCTGTGTCTTGAGCTCAGGGACTCTCTTATCAGCTGAGCTATCGCCCTAGTCCTTTCTTATGGGTTGCTCTTGTTTCTAGAGGGCTATAGGTTCAGATACACCAAAGCTCTAGATCCCACCCTTTAAACATCCCATAATATGGAAAGGAGAGCCCACCATGAACAAATTAGTATGGTCACATGTTGACAAGGTCACTGCAATATCTTTGGAATCAAGTTGGCACCAGTGGTCCCAAACACACATTTCTGGAAGTAATAATAGAACCTAGCGTGAGCATATGCACAGCCAGCTGGTGAATATTTTAGATTTATGGGTCGCAAGATGTCTGTCACAACTCTGCAACTACACAACTATTGTAGTGCTGTTGGAATGCAAAAGTGAACACAGACATACTAAACAAATGTGTGTGGCTGTGTTGCAATAAAACTTTATCCATAAAAACAAACCAGGGGCTGGGTTTGGCTCGCAGTTTGCCAGCCTTGCAGATGTCAGTCATCTCACTGAAATATCTGAGATAGGCCCACAACAGTCATCCAGGGGAACTGTGGGTGTGAAACCACAGCTTTGTAACTGGAGTTCATCTGTAGGTATCAACTATTCGTTGACTGCCTCTCTGTGAGTAAAGGTGAGTAGGTTTGGATATTGGATACTGGGAGCCTAGAAGACATTAGAAATAAGTGTCTAAGGATGGGGGATGTTATAGGGACTTTAAGTGAACCAGAGCCACCTCCCTTCTGACTTCACCTTGTTTGGAACTAACACTGTGCCAGGGAGAAAGTAAAAGGTAGCGCCTTCTCTGTCATCAGCTCTCAGTGACTTTCTTCCACAGAGTCCTGGGAGAACGTATTAAAGGTGCAGTGTGTGTCACATGGCCGCCTCACCAGAAGATTGAGTCACGGTTTCGTTTTCCAGTAAATTTTGCAAGTATCTCCTTCAGATGATAAACTAATTTCAGTACTGAATACTCAAGAAAGATGGAAAGATGTCCATTTTGACTGGCTGGTGTTCTTCCCAAATCATGACCGGAAACAGTAGGTGGTTTGTGGAAGTGACACCAGCTATGCTTGTAACTCGTCCCAGAAGAGTGAGGGAAACAAAGGGCAGACGGCTCTGGAGGATTGGATGGCAGAAGCTTTATAAATAAGCAAATGAGAAATAAATAAACAAATAAGTAATACTGTCACATTGTTTATAATGATGGCTCTCACCTTCCTAATGCTACATGCGACCCTTTAATACAGTCCTTTATGTTGTGGTAACCCCCAATCATAAAATTATTTTCGTTGCCACTCCATAACTCTAACTTTGCTACTGTTATGAATCATAAATATCTCATATGTGACCCCTATGGGGTCGCAACCCACAGGTTGAGAATCACTGGTTTAGAGGCAGCCAAAGGCAGCGAGGAAGGGGCTATTAAAATAGCAACAATATTGCTATCTATTGGCTTTTGGGTAGCAGACACTGCTCTGATTTTGCCTCCTCCTCCTAGTCTCTTCTCCCAGCCGTGCTTCTGAATCTCTTGCTTTCTTGGACTCTATAACCCAAAGGCATCTTGGGACTGTGCCTTGTTCCCAAGACAGCTCTGTTTTTCCGGGATTCCCCTTCACGGCCGGGTTGTCTAACACGATAGTCCTCAAATTTCTTCTCTTAAGACTCTTAAGTTTTTCTGTCCAATATGGCAGCCACTATTATTAAACCCTTGAGACTTGACTTGTCTAAATCAAAAGATGCTGCAAATATAAAATACGTATGGGATTTCAGAAACTTGGTATGAGAAGCTTAAGCTCTGGAACTAATCCTTCTGTCTTCATCTCCTGTTGAAGTAATATTTTAGATATTTTTAACTAGATGAAATAAAATTTGTTTTGTCTGTCTAGTCCTTATCTCTTTAATGTTAATTACACACTTGACTCAAGGTTGAGCGGTGCTATACTAAAGAACTTCTTTCAAAAGTCTGTATATTCCTTTGCCCAATTTCAAGTGGTCATATAAAACATTGCTGCACATGTTGAGAACGTTAAAAACGATAGAAGATGAAGTAAGACGGCGGTTAACTATAATTAGTATAAACATTACCTGCGATGTGATAAGATTTTAAGATGTAAGGTGTAGATTTAATAAAGCATAATCATTCCCAAGTAAATCCTGTACCATTTTTATCCATCAGTTTATCCAATTCACATCAAAAAAACATTAGTAGGCTTGCCGAATGTTCGAGCTACATTTGAAGTGATCAGCATCATTAACCTTTACCGTTCTGCCTTTCCTGATTTACAATGTCCTAACACCGACCCGCAGTGTTCTAAGCTCTGCTGTGCTTTCTGCTTAAGGGAAACATACACAGGAATCCAAAAATCAGAAGTCCGTGACTTGAGGCGCCTAGACATAGCTAGACAGCAAGCTCTCAGAAGAGCACTATGATTTAACCATGTACTCATCCTAGTAGGATGCTGGCTCGTTAGGGAGATGAACTGAGGAGTGACATGGGCCCAGCAGCTGCCCTAGACCTCTGTGGGTTCCCCTCAGAAACCCTGGTACCCTCCGGGTAGGAATTCACCAGCTCCAACACTCATTTCAGGTGAGTCACTGGGGCGAGAAAGAGAACTTTGCTCTCCCTTCCCTGTATCACGGGAGCCTGTGATAAGATGAAAGGACCAGTACAACCACAATCCTGGCTTTTCCTTAGCAGAAGAGCTCCCAGAAGTCAGTGCAGAAAGTGGACCTAGCTTAGAAGACGAGGGTGAGATTCAAAAATCTCAAGTGGACACACACACACACACACACACACACACACACAGAGAGAGAGAGAGAGAGAGAGGAAATAACTGCCTAAATTCACAAGCCTTCCTCTGAATGGGTCTGCCAGGCACAGACAGCTTTCTTCCCATTCCTGTGGCTCTTTAGGATGAGCTGTTGATCCCTAGCCTAGCGTGAACTGCCACGTGACTGCTTATACTCTGATGGGAGGGTCATATGTTTATCTCAAACTGTCGGTCGGTTAATTGAATTTGTTAAGGCTCCCAAAGGTCTGTAGTGAGGAATCAGGACACTGATTGTAAGCCTCCCCGCAGCCCCAGGAGTTTATATTCAGCAACTAATTGGAGAGACATATCTCTTCCCCCACCCACACACACGCACAAAACAACTCAGAGTATATCCACATGGAAAATACAACACTCGCTGGCCACCAACGTCCTTTCTTCATCGTGTAAACTATGCATACTATGAAACTGGCCATTCTAGTCATTTTCTCCAGAGATATTGCATGCTTCTGTGATGTTATGCAATGATTGCTACTCTCTATTGACGGAACCCCCTTCATCCCATCCAAAGCTCTGAACTGCTAAGCAATGGCCCTGCATTCATACCGTCCCACCTCCAGCTCTGCGCGGGGCCTGGCAACTTCTGGTCTACTTTCTGTCCTGGGAATTCGTGTGTGATATCTGCCCTTCGGATTTATTTTGCTTAGCATGAAATAATCAAAGTTTATTCATATTGACTAGATATTGCATCCTTCCTTTTGTGGCTTGACAACAATCTGTCATCCAGTTTCACTGCCTATATAATGATGTTTTTGTTTGTTTGGTTTTGTTTTTTTGTTTGTCTATTATTATTATTATTATTATTATTATTATTATTATTATTATTATGTCAAGGCAGGGTTTCTCTGTAACTTGAGAGTCTATCCTGGAACAACTAGCTCTTGTAGACCAGACTGGCCTTGAACTCATAGAGATCCGCTCCCGAGAGTGTTAGGGTTAAAGGCATGTGTCACCACCGCCCAGCCACTATTTGACATTCTTACCACTAATGCATGAGGGTCTCGGTTTTTTACAAGCTCACTCACACTTGATATTTTTGTTGTTGTGTACAGTAGCCATCCTAATGAGTGTGAAGGAATTACTCCCTATGGTTTTTACTCTCGCTCCCTAGAGAATAATAATGACATTGACCGTTTTTCCTTGTTCCATTTGTATATATTCTGTAATAAAACATCAATTAACTTCCTTTTGCATTTCAAAATAAATGGGTATTTTTTTGTCTTTTTGATATTGATTTTGAGGACTTCATACATTCTGGCTATGACTCTCTCATCATGTATGTATGTATATATGTATGTATGCGTGTATGTTTATGTGTGTGCATAAAATCTGTAGGTGTTTTTATCCCAGCCCACATCTGTCTTTCCACGGAGTAATAGTGTCTGCATTGCAAAAAAGGGTTTGGATTTCACCTAACCTTTCATCTATTTCAGCTGCTGCGCTGACAAAATTGTGAGCAATGCAGAGTCATAGAAAGGCTTCCATCTGCATTCTTGTAATAACTTAGGAGTTCCAGCTCTTAAATTTCAGTGGTTGATCCGGTTTTAGTTACCATGTGAACCTAGAGTGAAATAGCGGTATCATGACTTTCTTTTGCCAGAGTGTATCTCATTTTCTTACTGTTGTTCTTGGAGGGGGGTACCTTCCTCAATCAGTTAAAAAAAAAAACAGTTGACCATGGGTATGAATGTTCCTTCCGGGCTCCCCGTCTCGTTACATTGATGCATATTTCCATTGAGATATCAGCACCACATTCACGTATTTTATTTCTCTCTCTCTCCCTGTGTGTGTGTATACATGTGAGTGTGGGTGTGTGCGTGCCCACATGGATGTGGAAGCATGCATCCAAGCATGCAAATGCAAAGGCCACAGGAGGACTTGGAGTGTCTTTTTCTACTGTCCCCTCTTTTATTTCTTGAAGCAGCATCTCCCAATGATCCGGAAGCTTGCCATTTCAGTTAGGCTGGCCAGCCCAAGAGCTCCTAGGACCCACCTGTTTAGACAGGTTTACAGGTGACACCAAGTTTATAGGCCTGCATGGTCATGACTGGCTTTTGCATGGTGCTGGAGACTCCAATTTCAGGTTCTTTCCCTTGCACAGAAAGTGCTGCTGTTAGTGTCTAGCTCATCTCCGCAGCCCCAGTGTTCTCTTTGTACCGAAACACTGTACTAAGTTTTCAAATCTGGGAATGCCAGTCCTCCCAACAACGTCTTTCTTTATTCTCAAGATAAGTGGTGGGTGTCTTGACAGACAGATAGATATATACATAGAAATAGATACATGCATTCAGACATATATGCATACATACATATACATGTGTGATGCATGTATCTATATATACATATAACAGATCATATATAATAATATTACATATACATATAAGCTATATATATACATATAATATATAGATACTTACTTGACAGATTTTAGACAGATATCTGTCCATATTTTTTTTAAATACAGATGAAATACACACAGCCAGAAAAAAATGTGGCAGGAAATTCCACAGCCTCGATGCTCCTATGTTAATTATTATTTTTTTTGTACTAACAAGACTGAAATACTACTTTATATCCATTCATATAGCACTAAAAAGACAAATAACAAGTAGAGAGATCAGAACCACCTTTCATTGCTGGGGGGAATCAAACAAGTTAACTCACTTTGGTATCCAGGTAACCCAAAATCCAAAATCACCTGACCTGCTGGCAACGCTGCTTCATGTATCCTGGAAGGAAAAAATGAAGCATGAATCCCTGAGAAACTTTTGCCCAGATATCGATAGCGGCTGCTGATCTGTCCCGGCTGCACCTTGCTTGGGTTTGTTCATGAGAGCGTCTCAATGTGGAGGGTCTCCACAGCTGACGCTCTCAAAAAACCGCGATCCTCGCAGTGACAGATGGAAGACCCAACTGGGAAAGCAAGACCCAACTGGTGGTCCCCAGAGGAGGTGTATGTGGTGTGAGGGGAGGGAAGAGGTAGCTGACTTTGTCTTCAATTTGGAGACAGGTTCACCTAACAATGGTTCTGTTCCTTCCTCTATAAGAACTTGGTCATGGTAACCACAGGGTGGACTGGGTCTTAGCAGTAGAAACTCTTTGTAAATCAAGAGAGAGCTGACTTTAACTAAGTTCAAGTCTGAGAGGACATCTTTACCTGGGTCACTAGTAAATAAATGGATGCATAAATTAAACTCTGAAAAAAAGCTGTCAGCGTTGTCTTGGACTGGGACAAATTATGTCTCTATGCCCAGAACTTGGAGCCTGATGTGCCATAGACACTTTCTATTTTCTTCTTCAGATACCAAAACTCACTTATACTAAGAATGAATGACTTGGAATAGGTTAAAGGTCAACCTGTTTGAGGGCTGAAGAGAGGGCTCAGTAGTTAAGAGCACTTGTTTTTCTTCAATAAGAAAGACCCTAGCTAGGTTCCCAGCAGCCATACTGGACAGCTCACAGCTGCCTATAACTTCAGATCCAGGAAATCCAATGTCCTCTTCTGGCCTTTGCAGGTATCTAGACACAGGTGCAAATATGCATACAGACACATAAATTAAGATAAAAAACCTTTTTATTAACAGCTAACCTGTTTGAAGTGGGCCAGATTGGAGGTAGGTCAGGCAGGCCCCTAGGGTCACACCTCACAGGGGCTTAGAATCCAGTCCAACCATGTGATCGCCCAGTGCATGTACTTATTGTATAATCCCTGTCTTGTATGACATTTAGATTTGGCTGAGATGAGACATATGTAAATGAGATGCAAAATTCTCAAGATGAAATTCAAAGAGGCTCCTGAACGTGGCTTGTTGTTCAGTGGCCTTTTGGGAGGACCAAGGAGGTGGAGCTGGCTGGCTCCCCAGTGGGCTCGTTTGCTACTTAAAGTGATGTCTGCATTTGGTTTGAATTTAGCTTCGTGTTGTTTTCTTTCTTGAGAGCTGAAGCAATGTCAAGGGTAAAAGCTGATATTCACTCAGCAATGCATAATTTTATGTTTGTGTGTCTGTTTAAGCTATGTCTTTGGATACAGCTGGCTAAAACCCTGGGTTGTGCAGTTAAAATGTTCTTTGTTTCCATTTGCAACCATATACAGATGTATTTACCCCCACGTGTTCTTTTGCTTTTTTTTCTCCTTTTCTCGCTCTCTCTTTTTAAGTTTTCCAGTCATGTTTTTGTTGCCTACCCTAGGAAGATCTGTTTTTCCATTTATCAAAACAAATGGCAAGCTAGGGACCATTTAAAGTCGTTTTTTTAGTTAATAAAGCCAATCTCCTTGTTCTGTTATGTTAAAAGTACATTATCTTTTTATTGCCAGTTCTGTGGGGGCAGGTCTGTTTTCTGTCTTAGCAATCTCAGGCTGCCCCCACTCACTCACTGTGTGGAGAATTAGAAAACGGCTAAGGGCAGAGTGGCTGACTTTACAGTACTAGCCATTCTCAAAATAACCACAACAGTACAATCCTGATGTCCCACTGACGTCACACCGTGTTTTCACGAAATAGTTTGGGGCCTTTTCATTTCTATTCCTGATAGCATCTTGCTCTCGCTCCTTTTAATCAGGCATTTAATTTGTTTTTGTTATTAATATTTTCCACTACATGTCCTGGCCTGCCTCCAGTAAAACAGCTTTGACGGGGGCGGGGGGGCATTAAAAAACCCCAATCATCTTTCTCTCTCAGCCCTGGTTTCATTGCGAATGTGTTTTCTCTTTTTGATGTATCTAAACTACCAGAGCTAACTCTGAGGCCTCCGAAGAGATTTGGAACTACAGCGAGGGCACCACACGTTGACACACAACCACAACCAGGAATTGATGAAGTTGATGAACGACTTTGGAATTTTAAACAGTTCAACCAATTTGGGCCATTTAGTCACATACCCTGCCTGCATTTTTTCCTTTTACAAATGTCTTTTCTGTATAATGCCTTGTAATTAGAACAGGAAGTCATTGAGTAACTGTAAGATGAATAAGAGCACTTAACACTGAAAGGAAAATTACCTTCCGAGAAATTATATTCTCCCCCCCCCGCCCCGCATGTTACAGTGTTGGTAATGATAGTAACAGCTGTAGCTACTCTTATCTGTAGAATTTTTGTGCTGGGGTTTTCTGAAATTTTTTTTAAAAAAAATCATTTTCAGTAATAATCAAAGATGAATGGACAGAAGATAGGAAATGCCTAATTATGACAGATATTCTGTGTCACAACAGAACAGCAATTAAATGGGAACGGTGTAATTGTCAGGAGCAGGAAGAGCTGGAAGCTTGCCAGGTACATAAAGTTGAGGCTGGGCTTTCAGCTGGTTGCTAGGTGCAGGCGAAAAAGTATAAAGGTTTGAGAAAGAAATGCCTGATGTGGGAAGTGACAGAAGGCGGCCTAGATCCCTGGGCAAGCCCTTCCTACTGACGTGATTTTGCTTACATTATTTCAAAAGTAGACAGTGGGCTTTATAACGCCAGCAAATTCATCAGTTGCTTGGGGAGGGGAAGAAGAGAGGAAATTGTGGGTTGTCTGTTGGCGTGGGGGACATTGTGTTTCAAACGCAGTCTCCATGCAGATTTGGAGTCTCTTAAGTGCAAAAAAAATCTTTAAATGTTTGTTTCTGTTGGCATCCAGACACATTTGCCCTAATACGATTAAGAGAACGAAAGGGCGAAATATTTGGCAGAATTTTCAGCTGAGGTAATTAGGTACAGGAAAGGACATGCATATTTTTTCCACCAAGCTCTGTAAAATCCTGGTGTGAAGGATTTTATGAAGGTTTTGTTTTGTTTTTGTTTTTCAGATTTACTGATGTTAGAAGTAGGTGATGGTGATTTTTTTTTCAGTAAACATATAGTGTGACGTTTCCCAAACAGACCCCCAACCCTGCCAGGAGGATAAAATTATGCTTCTGCAGTGTTGTGTAAGAGATGAAAGAAAATTTCTCCTCCAGAATAGACGTTTTCAACCTCCTGCACATTTGGCCACCATTAACTATTTAAAAAAAAAGGCATTATGGATATTTGAAAGTCAACGCTCCGGTAATTTATTGTGCTTGCCATTTCACGCATCTCTTTATACAAAGACAATTTGAGCAACTGGCAGAATGAATGCTTG
>LOJH01031767.1:2699-16730 GCA_001685095.1 Ellobius talpinus
CACACACACACACACACACACACACACACACACACACACACACACACAATGTCCATCATTCCTGCATTCAGCTTCACTTGAGGTCTCAGGTCCTTTGTGGGAATGTATAAACAAGGACCTGTAGTTAGGTTCCTGGTAAGGTCCTGCCCCCACTGAATCCCCAGGAGCTTAGCTTCCACTGTCCCCATGTCTCTCAGCATGCTTGTCTTCCAACCCCCCACCAGAATGATCTGCTATGCTCTGTTGATACCATGCCAGGATAATACTAATCCAAAATTCCAGGTTCTTCCACATTCCTCCCAAAACAGTCACAAAGGCCTGAGAACCTCATGGTCAGGCTCTTCACTTCTCTGAACCAGTTTTCTGTATTTGTTACTGGTCTCATTGCTTTGACTAAACACCTGGCCAAAGCCATTTCTAAAATAAAGGGTTGTTTTGCTATGTTTTGGGGGCTCATGCCTCACCACTTGATGTGGTTTGAATGAAAAATGCCCCCCAGTTTCAGATATTTGAATACCTGCTCCCCAGTTGGGGGTGCTGTTTGGGGGGTTTAGGAGATGTGATCTCCTTGGAGGAAGTGAGTCACTGAGCGTGGGCTTTGAGTGTTGACTGCCTCACCCGGACATCCAGTTTGCTCTCTCTGCTTCAAGTTTGCAGTTGCGGCTGTGATCTCTCACCTGGCTCCTGGCACTATGCCTGCCACTTGCTGCTGTGCCTCCCCACTACAGTAGGGTACCATTCTTCCTGCAGACCAAAGTAAATCCTCCCATAATTCATCTTGGGTCATGGGGTTTTATCATAGCAACAGAAAAACATTATGGCAGGAATCATTGGCCACACTGTGTCCTCAGTCAAAAGAAGCAGAGAGAGATGAAGGCTGGGCTCAGATCCTCTTCTCCTTTCCCTCTAGTCCAGGACCCCAGTCTGGGAAATGGTTCCACCCACCATTTGGGTGGGTCTTCCCATCTCGATTAATCTTATCTAGATAACCCTGAACAGACATGCCCAGAGGTCTGTTGCCATGGGGTGATAGAATATTGCCATGGTATTCACTGATCTCTTGTGTCTGGTTCCCTTGGAGCTCCAGCTTTCTCACCCAGACTTCTCTTATTTAGAGAGTGAGAAGGATGACCAGCCAGGGCTCCTCACTTCACGTCTGTCCATTTGACTCAGCACCATCGCTACGGAATAGCCTTAACCCCTCCTGACACCAGGTGGGTAGGTACCTGTGCTGTGAGACTCTAGTCAGGAACACCTAGCACAAACTGTGATTCTCAACAAGGAAAAGGTAGCTATTCTAGAAGCAGGTTGGGCTGCTGGGGAGACTGGCAGGCCACTGTGACACCTGCTATAGAAGGATGTTGTTTGTCCTCAAAGTCCAGGTGCATGAGGCTAGAATCTCAGTGTGTGATGGTAGAGCTGACAGATACCTATGTAACACCCAGAGGGAGGGCTAGGTTGGTTCTGAGGGTGGCACCTCAGGGGCGTTGCTATGCACACACTCTGAGCCTAACCCACACACCCACCCAGAGTCTCTGCTCTTGCCTGTGATATTTGCTTCCCTTTCTCTCACCATGAACTGGCACAGCCCACAGGGAAGTGAACAGATGCGGACATGGTGGACTGGAGCCCTGAAAACTATGAGCTTGACTTCTGTTTTGAACTCAATCTGTACAGAGATTCACCTGCCTCTGCCTCCTGAGTGAGGGGATCAAAGGCATGTGCCCCATGCTCGGCCTTACTAACATTTTAATATGTAGCTAACAGACAAGTGACTCCAAAGGTACCAAGAAAAACAACAAACGTGCCATTGCTGTTGATAAGCATCATTATGATTACAAGGAACATCCCTTACCAGCACTTTAGATCCGGACCTCAGTTTACTTGTGGGTGAAATTAGTATAATGCTCTAATTTAACCGTGGCCTGGGCACTGTGTTGGGGAATGCTGGGAATAAAGAACCTGCCCACCAGGAAGCTGAAAGTCGAGGGAGGGGTTTAGATGCTGTCACCTCTAACTGGAGAGCTATTGACAGCTGATGGGTCCTGAGAGGGACAGACAGTTTTCTTTAAGAGTGTGGCGGACATGAATTGACCATGTTCCAGTGAGTGTCCTCACACCTGGTAGTATCTGTCAGCACAAATTGGATTTGATGGATTATTTTTTTAATGACGAAATAAAAGGACATGAAGTTGAGAAGGGTATGGATACGGGTGGATCCATGGAAAGTTAGGGCAGCGGTAGAGTTAAACGGTTGTGATAATAATACAATGCATAAATTTCTTTAAGAATTAACAAAATTATTATGGTAAACACACATGCACAAGTGTGTACTTGCGCACACACACATACACACACACACACACACACAGGTTCTAAGTCCACAGAGGTAAAGAACAGCTGTAGAGTAACTTGGGCTAAAGGGAGCATTGGAAGATAGAAATGGTAGCTCAAGCTTTTAATCCCAGCACTTGGGAAGCAGAGGCAGGGGGATCTCTGTGAGTTTGAGGCCAGCCTGGTCTCTTGAAAGGGATGAGTAGCAGATGGGCTTCCCAACTTTTCCAGATTTGGCCACACTTCCAACTCTATCTTTGCAAAAGTCCCATTTAGGCTTCAGTATTTTCCCTGTTTTTGTTCTTTCTTCTGAACCCCTCGCTCCGGCTCCCACACCCACCCATTCCTATTTGTATGCATTTCTTCAGAGCATTTAGTAGATATCAAGCAACTGTGGAGACAAATGGGTCCATGCGTAGGCTGCCGCAGATTGAACGTAGAGTTCCATATGCGCCATGTTCAGGGATTAGGAACTCGTGATTTACTTCATTTTTGACAGGGTCTTGCTATGTAGCTCAGGCTACCCTCAAATCTACAATCCTCCTGCCTCAGTCTCCTAAGTGTTTGGACGGTAGGTGTGTACCTCTGTGCCCAGGTGTGATCTTATACACAGGTGATAGAGAGATATCAGTTTCTCTGAGGAAATAAAGCCAATTTCGTGTTTCATAAGGAACACCGGGGTGAGCAATTGATGGGCTGGGTGAGGCAGCAAGAGCCAGTGGCTGTGTTAAAACTCTTGGCCACAGATGGTTATGGTATGAACTAAACTCATAGTGATGGAGATACAGAAAACGGGAAGAGGTTTGGAGACGAAATTTGGCTTCTGCTTCAAAGTAGAGGTGAGAGAAGGGTCCATAGAAGCCATTTAACACAAACTGAGGATCTGAACAGTCTCCTGAGAATTCTAGCAGACGCACCACACAGGGATGATTGGTAGCCTTGATGCACAGGCCCACCTCTTCAGCACCCTTGTCATTGCCGAGTCTTCTCTCTTTGAATTGCTAGCACCATTCCCTGAGATCAATCTGGCCCAGGTATTTCACAAACTGCCACAGTTCTTGTTAATTTTATATCTTACATAATTAGTCCCTTTGTGCCTTACCTGTCAGAGTTCTTGAAGTGACATCAGAGCAGCAAATTAAGTGACTTCTGCTAAACTTGGGAAATGTTATGAATCCTTAGAATCTCCCCCATAAGGATGCCTCTAATAGGGTGCAATTATTTCTTACGCCAAGAAGTAGCCTACAGATATGAGGTAGGGTGTTCGCTCTGTCAGCACCAGGACCACCTGGGCACATGTGGAGGTGGGTCAGAAACTATGCTCTAAGATGGAGATTCACAGGGGCCCTAGACAAGGCGATACAAATGTTTGAGGCCAATGATAAGATGGAAGGGTTAGGAAGTAGATGTTGACAGCCTGGTTCTTTTCTTCATTCCTACATGTCTAGAAATAAAAAAGTGTGAGCCAGGGAAGAAAGGGGGATGAGGTGTAATAAACACACTTGGTGAGAAGTCGCCATTAAAGAGAGGAAGAGAGGCTGTGCTCAATTCACAATTCCTCAGTCCCAGCCCCCAAGAGGCTCCCAAAGCACCTTCATTCTTGAAGTGGTCAGATCTGAAGAGAGACGTCCACAGCATCAATCTCAGTGAAGTTGTTGGCCCAGGGTTTCTGTCGCCATGGAAAATGTCCACCGTGTGGGAGAAAGCCAGAGGGCTGGGAAGAGCCCAGGAAGTTCCTTCAGCCAGAAGCTGTGGGAGATCACTGAAAGGATGCTGGGGTCCCTCCAACCTGGGCACAGCAGTGGCTGAAGACAGAGCGCCAGCAGGGTGCGCGGGATTTCAGCAGGAGTGCAATGCAGGCGCCAAGTGCCTGTTCAGCAGGGGTTCAGCCGAACACACTGTTCAAATGCTAGATGCCATTAGGGTAGAGACTAGAGCCTGGGGGTCAAATGAATGGCCTCAGCAGGCCGTCATGACAAACCCACATCAGGCCGTAAATGCCTCTCCACTGTGCGCCTGGACTCCCAAGCAAAGCTCTGATGGCTGGGAAAAGAGTGAAACAGAATGAACTTGATCCTGAATGGCTGACAGCAAGCTGACACAGGACCGACCATCCCTGGTGACACCCAAACTCAGTGTTTGCACTGAAAACAACGGAGCCGAGACAGAAATCATTTGTTTATAAAATAGGGAAGAAATTTACGTATTGGCTTACATGAGTAAGTAACCATAAATTTATACAGAACTTTCTAAGGATTGAGGACAGGAGATAGCATATGACAGACCTGGAGTTGAGGCCGGCTGTGTATTTTTTTAAAAAAAATAATAAAATAATAAATTTAAAATAATAAAGTTAATGAAGAGATCCTTATTCTCAGAGTCAAGCTCTGATCTTTCTTTCCCAACCCTTTGCAAGCCAGAGTCATGGCATCTTTCTAACTTTTGGCAGCTCAGCCAAGCCCTGTCCCTAAAAACCAGTCTGTTAGGATAATTGCTGGGACAGTCCTGGACAGGACAGACTTCACTTCAGTTGACAGCATTCTAATTTTGAGTATAGGATCCAGGCAGGTTCTGCTAGGGAAGATAATGAAATCTAAGTGGAGACGGATTAGGTGGCACTTGCGAAACAGTTGGTGTTAAGAACTTGAGATGTCAAGCTGTGCACAGAACCCTGTGTGCACAGGGAGTTCCCAGAAGACACTTATTCTAGCTGGGAACATTAGCAGGATCAGAAGGTACAAGCTGAAGAAGCATGGAGACCCAAGCCCCCAGCAACACATGCAGGAGCCAACTGGGCAGAGTTCTCACCTCTGCATGGCTTCTCCCCATCAGCCTGGCAGGCTCAGCTCTACAGTAAGGACCCAGCACGTGGAGACTGACCCAGGGCCCAACACGTGGAGACTGAGCCAGGGCCCAACACGTGGAGACTGACCCAGGTCCCCAGCACGTGGAGACTGACCCAGGGCCCAACACGTGGAGACTGACCCAGGAGCCCAGCACGTGATTAACCCTTTATTCACACCTACACTTTACTGATTTCTCTGGATCCATTCAAAACCTTGCTGAAGTCCTTAAGGCTTTCTTTCCAAAATTTCCCTCCTCCACCGCTCCCCCCAAAAGAATCACTGTCCTTCAGTCACTATTTTCTTCACTGATACATATTTCTCTATTCTTTAATTCCATGTTTTAGGTTGACCACCCTGAATAGCACGGGTCCCAAAATATGATTACTTGCTGCTGTGTGATGTTTCACTTTTTTGGCTTTTTGGGGGGAGCGGATAAACCCCCAAACAGCTCCCAGATAAACCACACACAGAGGCTTATTCTTAGTCATGAGTGCCCGGCCTTAGGTTGGCTTGTTTCTTGCCAGCTTTTCTTAACTTTAATTATCCCGACTACCTTTTCATCTCTGGGCTTTGACCTTTCTCTATTTCTGTATACCTTTCTTCACTTCTCTCTCTGTGGCTTGCTGTGTAGCTGGGTGACTGGCCCCTGACATCCTCCTTTCCTTGTTCTCTTGTTTCTCCCTCTCTTCTAGAGTTCTCCTTCTATTTATACTCCCTGCCTGCCAGTCCCACCCATCCCTGCTCCTGCCTCACTATTGACCATTCAGCTCTTTATTAGGACCATCAGGTGTTTTAGATAGGCAAAGAGTCACAGCTTCACAGCGTTAAACAAATGCAGCATAAACAAAAGCAACCCACCTGAAAATAATGTTCCCCAACAACTTGCCCCTGTATTTTACTGGCCTGTGTGTAACCAGGTCGTGTGTGTGTATGTGTGCATGCATGCATATTAGTGAAGATATGTGTGCATGTGTTCAGGTATGTGTGCATGTTGCAAGTGTGTATACATGTGTGCATGTATGTGCATGTATTCACACGTGTGCATGCACATGTATACAAATTGAACCGAGGCCATCTGTACACTGTGCCCTCGCTCTCCCACTAAGCTGCTCCAGCCCAATGTACACCCATGAAACCCTTTGAGCCCTTTGCTCCTCTCAGTTGCTCCTAAGTCAGAGATTGTTAAGAATTTACCCATCTCACTGGAAAATGTTTAACATTAAAAGAACCTCAAGAGGCCCATCTGGAGAACCCAGAAATAGACATTTTACGTCTCCTACTCTGCCTATTTTCCTATACTTAATTGATTCCATTATTCATGCTTCCACATCCCAATCTGATTTTTTTCCTTACTGCTCATGCATAGTTATTAATCAAGGGTCTGTGTTCTCTATTAGCCAAGCAGTAAAAGTGCTTTATCTTCACTCATAGGCAGCTCTTCCAGCTCCCTTGTTATTTTCATCACTCACACCTAAGCTCTTTCCTAATTATTTGATTTGTTAGCCAAGTGTGACAGCTCATGCCTGTTATCCCAGCACTTAGGAGGTAGAGGCAGGAGAAACTGGAGTTCAAGGCCAGCCTCAGCTACATAGCAAATTCAAGACTATCCTGGGCTTCATGTGACCTTTTTTAAAAACTATGACAAAAAAGACTTGCTAAAATTTCCACAGAATGGTGCCACATTTCCAAAATCTCCCATTACTATCATCTAACTAAATTACTCAGCCTCTGCTGCTTTGTTTGCTTATCAGGTTCAGCTTTCTACCTTTCAAGATGGCAGCTCTTCTGTTTGGCTTCCTGCACGAAGAATCGCCTTCTGGTTATCTGCTGTCTAAACTGAGGTGAAATTATAATGAAAATAAAATTAACTTAGTATGTAAGAGCTCAAAAGAGAAACGGTCACTGAACCCTACTAAAGTACCGAGCACAGTGACTCTGGAACTTGTGGGCCCTGCCTCCTTGGAACAAGGACTTAAGAAGTCATAGGTGATTTTAAGGCTGTATCATTTCAGGCACCCTTCCTCAGCCCTGCCCTCTGTCTCCAGTCACTCCCAAGACACTGGGAGCAAGCAGGTTTGGCAGCGTCTGAGGGTTGGTAGTGAACATATTTCATGAGGAAGGCTAGAAGAGTATCCTTGGCAAAATTTGGCTCACCGTGCCAAAATGTCCAGTGATTGGCCGCTCCACAGCAGGGGTATGCTCTGAGAAACGAGCCATAAAGCAGTCCTGTCATTGTGCAAGCACAGAGTCAATTTATTCAAGCCTGCTTAGCATAAATCAGTCAACTGATGTGTTTGTTGTTGTTCATTTCATAGGTTTCTTTCAGGGTGGAATTGCATACTGCTTATATTAAACCTGTTTCTTATATTTTTTTAAATGGAATTCATAATAATGACAAATGTCAAGGGGCTGGTGAAATGACTCAGTCAGGAAGTACTTGTTGTATAAGCACGGGTGACCTGAGTTTAGATCACCAGCACCCATGGAAGAAACTGGGCGAGGCAGTGCATGCCTGTAATCCCAGCCCTAGGGAAGTGGAGACAGGAGGATTTCTGGGTCTTGATGGCCACCAGCCAAGCTGACTCTGTTTGCTCCAGGTTCAGGGAGAGACCCTGTCTCAAACATAAGGTGGAGGAGAAAGACACCTGACATGAACCCCTGGCCCCTCACACTCACACCATCATTTGTGTACCTACATGCGCAGGTGCACGTGCACACACGGTCAAATTATAGCATAGTTAGCATGTAATCTACTGACCCAGGCATTTATTAGTATACCAAGCATTGCATACTACTGCTTAAGAATATAGCTGCGTATGCTAGACTATCATGTAACTTTTGCTGAGGGTCCCAGCACTCAAGGCCTGTGTGACAGCTGGAACAAAACAAGGTGTGGCCTCCTCCTCTTCCACTCCCTCCCCACTCTCTCCCCCTTCTCCTCTTCCTCCTTCTCCTGTATCTGCTGCTTCCAAGAACAACTGTTGGAAGTTGAGACAATAATAGGTGCCGAACACAGGGCTGCTAGTGTTTAACGTCTGGAGCAAAGCATCACCAACTCAAATGCCTACCTAGATCCATTAGTCTGTGACCTCTAAAATCTGGAGCCATAGGACCCTAGCTCACTAGGCTTGAAGCTGTAGGCCTGAGGATCCACCAGTCTAGCCCTCAGACCTTGGGCACTCAAGAACTTAAAATTGTCAGCACTGATCACTTACCTATGATTCCCATCCAGGTGGAGCAAAACATACCAGGCAGAGGATTGGTCATACGATTGCTCCTAAATATACTAAATCTTAAGGAAGCTGTACTCTGAGCAATAAACTTGACAACCTAGTAGATACCATCATAGACTCATGGCCAGTCCTGACTTCCCAGATGAGACTTGAGATCGTAATTTCTGAACAAACTGAATAGCTACCGAGCCAGGAATGACGATACACCAATGCACCAGGGATCACGCGGATAGACTTTTGCTGTTAGAAATTATCTCTTCCTCATCTTTTATTTGGAATCTTTTGATTGTCAAGGTCAGAATCGTCTCTGCTATTCACATGTGGGATATAACGATAGAGAGAAGCTTTTCCTATTTATGGTCAAGATGTGTGCAGAATCAATAGGAAAGTACTCGCTGGTGGCGCTCCTACCCAGAGCAGCAACACTCATGAATTTGGTGTCATTTTGTATCTGAGCCCCATACATGTGCTGTGAATCCCCTTCTCGTTTCCCTGACATAGTCATTTCCTGATCTCGTTTCTCGTCTTGTGCTACAAAAGGAAAAAGCTTAATTAGTAGGTCTCATTAGCTTCTTAATGGCCAGTCCTGCTAAATTTTTTAGTGTCTCACCAGGCACCATTTCCTTAGGCAGGATGCATTCAGAAAATAGATGGCAAAAAGTTTTCCAAGAACAACTGTGTGGGACTATTTCTAACATGACCAGAAGGAAGCTCACACTCCCTGAGCACCCGCAGCATGCCCAGGGATTCTGAATCGCTCGTTTGTACACAGTTTACAGCAATCCTGAAGAGTAGACAGCATCTCCACTTGTGAGATAATATGGCTGAGGTTCAACAACCACAAGCTTACAGAGCTTATGAGCAGTGAGTGGGTGAGAAATCAGACCCGCGGCTGCCCAATCCCAAAGTATGTGTGCTGCTTGCTACACTAAGCTATCTCTGTGGGGGTGACATCATTCGAGTACAAAATGCCGGGCTCACATGTCCCAGCGCTCAGTCCCCATCTGGTGGTGCTGCTTTGGGAGGCTGTAGAATCTTCAAGAATTGGGGCCTAAAGCTGGAGGGATGAGATCACTATGGGGCAGACCATGAGGTTTTGTAGCTCATCTCACCCCAGCTGCCTGGCCAAGCTATCGTGGAGAGACATCCACGACAACGCTTTCCCTCTTATGACAACCTATAGCCCCTCAAACCTCAAGCAAAATCAAGTCTTCCTCGAGCCGCTTCTTGTTGGGTGTCTGGTCACAACCATGAGTGAAGGTAACCAACACAGGGCTAGCAGTGTGACCAGAGGAGGAGACCAGGAAGGGCTTACTCACTGCTCTGTGGGAGTCAGTCTCAGACTGTGCTCACGTTTCCAGAGCACAACTTCCCGTCCTGCAGGGAAGCAGGCCTGCTGATGAAGGGAGTCTGGCTGCAAGTAAGAAACGAAAGCTGTTGAGCAGAGGAAGAAGCAGGCAGGCAGTTAGCCAAAGATCCGTGAGAAAGCACTTCTTCCCAGAAGGAGCCTTGCCCTGATAGCTAGGTGCTTACGGGTGCCTGAACCAAAATGGTGTGCCCTGGATCTCTGTGGTGGTTTGAATGAGAAATGTCTCCTGTCAGCTCATGCAGTTGAATACTTGGCCTACAGTTTGTGGAGGTGGAACCTTTAAGTGGTGGAGGATTGCTGGAGGAAGCTCATCACTGGGAATGAGTCTTGGGGGTTTACAGTCTGGCCTTGCTTCCAGTCTCTCCTTCTGCTTCCTGAATGCAGAAGAAAATATGACCAGCCAATCACTTGCTCCCACCACCATGTCATTCTTTCCCCTCCATAATGGACTCTGTCCCTCTGGAACCCTAAGCTAAAATAAACCCTCTCGTCTTTAGGTTGCTTTTGGTCGTGGTGTTTTATCACAGCCAAAGAAAGGCAACTTATGAACCCTCCAAGGGTGCTAACCCAGGTACCCCAGAGAAGCCCTCTTGCCCACAAGCCAAAGAAGGGGCTTGAACCAGGGCACATCCTACAGGGCAAGTTGAGGACTCTGCAAATGGCAAGTGCCATTTTGTAGCCCTTTAGTACCACATTAATTAGTGGTACTAATTACTAATTAATTAGTACCACAAGGTACTAATTAGGTACCTGAAGGCTTGTGTCACATTGTGCTAATCAAGGCACTCTTGCTGTCCTGTGCCTACTTTGGCTTTTATTAGAGTTCCAGGCAGGAGACAGAACTCTAGTCCCTAACAAAGCAGTTCTGACAAGACATTGTCAAGACAGTGAAAGCAACCAGAGCAAAAATATGGCTGGCAAGAGTATGACTTAAAGGTATGTTGAGGCAGTGTTGCGGCAAAGCTGTCTCAGAACACGGGGAGGCAATTTGCACACATGCACGCACACATACACATGCCTGCGCATGTACACACACATGCACATTTCACACACACGCACACACATGTGCACATGTGTGCACGCGCGTGCACACATACACACACACACACCCCTACCTACCTCACTCATTCCCACTCCTCTCCAGCCCTACTCCTGCCCCACCCCATCTGGCAGGAGGAGAAAGGAGGCAACCCTTGCCAAGGCTTCCAACCAACGCTGAATAACAGACACCATCAACATTTCTGTTCACGTGGCAAAAGCAGAAACAAATTCCCTCTTCAAGATGCTCAGCCTCAAAAGCCTGATGACTTCTCAAGGAAAGGCAGGTTTCCCAAGATGCCAGCAGCTCCCCAGTGTGAGCTGCTCTTGAAGACTCTCGGGCTGTAACTGCGACTTAGTCCCTTAGTTACATGAGGTGTCTCTCAGTCTCTGCACTCGTAGTGGAGGAGTGACTTGCTTCTGTGTGCATGTTGGAGAGTCATAATGAAGAATTGAGTCGACTTTCAGGTCAAACTGTGTCCTGTCTCCTATCTATGGGTTAATCCAGATGGGCTGACTCAGGGGCCACCCCTAGGAAGGAGGGTCAACCTAAGATCATGTACACTACCTTTCCAGAATTCCTTGTCACTAGTGCAGTCCCTACAAACTGCCATGAAGTTCGGCTGGTTCAGCCCTCCTTTCAGAGTTCAGCGAGCCATAACTATTTCCTTTTCTTCTCTCTTGCCTGTCTCCTGATGCTGGTCAGTGTCTGTACATGCTTTTAAACCCCTCTTGCTCACCCATGAGCTTCCTCACTCGTTCTAAAGCTGCCCTTTTCTCCTGACCTCCTCCTGATGCTGGGCAGCTTCTGTAGATGCCCTCCCCACGATGTGGCAGCCTGTGCCATGGGACTGACCTCTAGACCAGCCGATCTTCTCTATTCTCCTCCTTTGGGCAGCTGAGGTTCTACAGCCTGTCCTGGGGTTTTTCTTTTGAATTCTAATAAATTGTCCTCGAGTTTCCAGTTAGATCTGTTATTGGTATTTTATTAACAAAACGAAAAACTCCAAGAGGGACCTAGTTTTCCTGGAAGCATATGGTAGCTTTGCCCAGATACCTGAGACTTCAGTAACACTTATGTTCTGATTTTTACTCTTTAATTGACAGAGAAAACAAACCTGTTCCTGCATCCTAGACAGCATCAAAAGCAGATGGGGAAGGAGGGCCAAAGCCAGTCTCCACTTGCAGGGCTGTGCTCAGTGAGTGAAGGGTTGAGCCTCCTAGGCAGCATGTCACATCCCGCCTTCTCCCTCATCCCTAAGAAATGACGTCGGGATTATGTTACAGACCTAACTTACTGTGTGCTGGACCTTCCTTTATCTTGATCCCGCCGCTACTACTTTATGTCAACTCCACTAGCCACTGCCAAAACTTGGAGGCACCGAAGACGTCCTGTGATAGGTGAATGGATAGGTAAAAGGTAGCAGAGCTGGACAAGAGAGTGTCATTTGCCACTAAAACTGAAGCATGATGTGAGGATGCATGGGGGAATATTACCCGCTCATGGCTAAGTGCAACAGGTCAACACAGAAAAAGCCCTGCTGTACTATTCCCATCATGAGAGAGTCTAGAAAGATAGAAACACAGGCATTCTACAGATCTGTGGCCCTGGAAGTTAGTGCGGGGACAGGGGCAGAGCACAGATGGTTTGAAGGCAATGAAAATATCCTGTGTGATTCTACAAGGTGCACCTCATCATTACACATGGGCAGAAACCTAAAGGGAACTTCCCAGAACAGAACAAACACAGTATAAACTGCAGACTGGAAAGATAATGTTGAGTCATTATAGACCCAACCATTTGACAGGCGCCCCACAACTGGATGCTGACAGTCACACACATGTGGGGACAGGAAGTGTAGGAAGCTCTCCATACTTTCTGCTCAGGTGCACTGTGAGGCTAAACAGAAAAAAATAAACAAAAAAATAAGTCTGTTTTCAAATACTTGATACATCCTCTTTGAGAACCTCTCATGGATCTCTGTGCAGGGCTTCTCTGAAAACATGATCTTGGGTAAAACGTTGGACAACACCCACGAAGTGGTTATTACTACCTGCTCTTGCAGATGAGGAAACTGAGGCAAGGAGCGTGTTAACATCCTTGTGACAGTCACAAAGCTGGGCTGTGGACCAGCTGGGAAAGAAGAAATGAAAGCCTATGACTCATCCCAGTGCTGTAAAAGGCCTTTGGTTTCTGTGTTTCCAATGCTCTAAAACTAGGTTGTATAAAATTTACTTCAGTGTTCTTTGTAGTGTTGGGGGATTTTAAAACACTTTTTTAAAAACTAGAGGCTAACCCTGCACATAAGGTTTTAATACCTATGATCAGAGAAAGTACATACTTCCAATCAAAAATCATTTGGAAGAAACCGTGACATAGCTTGATGCTAGTATCTGCAGCTGAAGACTTCTGTAAGCCTGGCATCTCTATGAAGTGACTGGTGGGCCTCCAGCTGTCTGTGCCTTATTTTTTGGGCAACAATGTTTCATACCTCTGAACATGCTTTGCCCACACCCTCTTGGCAAATCAATGATCTGGGATTGATTGTGAGCATTAAATCAATCCAGATGCCCAAAGTCACAGCAGCCCTCCTGAACTCTCCACTTCCCTGTTCATCTTTCTGAGCTTTACATAGTGTGGGCATTGTGTGACACCAACCATTCACAGACTCAGCTTTCAGGGAGCCTTCTAACCTGGCCATGACTAAGCTTCTTAACCTGACTCTCATTTGTCAAATCTATCAGGGCTTTCAATGTCTGGAACAGATGTTCACTGTGTGTTCATCATTCAGGCTGACTCGCACTAAATAAGAAACAAGGTCAAAGATACCAGCAGTTCCCAAGTCAAGACAGGTGCCCAAAGGCCATTCTGAATGAAGACCGTGTCCTGGAATAGTGTCCCATGTGAAATGTATGGAACTGGGTGATGTGGTGCAGGAAAGGTCACAGAGATCTGGTGTCAGGTGATGTGGGATTCCCCTCTGTATGTTGTGAATACCATTGGTTAATAAAGAAACTGTCTTGAGGCTATAGCAGAGCAGGTCAGAGCAAAGCTAGGCAGGGAAAACTAAACTGAATGCTGGGAGAAAGAAGGGCAGGATCAGAGAGAAGCCGTGTAACCCCCACCCACCCCCACCCCTGCTGTAGACAGATGCCGGAACTTTAGCCAGTAAGCCACAGCCACGTGGTGATACACAGATTAATAGAGATG